>AWOL01S0002255.1:184526-210226 GCA_000715115.1 Nicotiana otophora
GGGGGGTAGGGGCGTGGGTGAGTCATTTTGACCTCTTTTTTATGGTGTCGAATGGACTACAAAATGAGACCTAAATTGCTAATTGTAGGTGATTAGGAGTTGATTATAATTATTCTGAGAAATGGAGGATAAGTGTGATATCATTGGTATTTTTTTTTTGGGTCAAAGAATACCATTACAACAATTTTATGGTTGTATATTTGATTCGAAATATTTTTATGTAATTTTTTTCTTGATTAATGCGAAATATTATATAACTCAATATCACCTGGAAAGTATGATCCGATTTTAAGGGTTCCCCCATTAGCTTTACAATTATGTTCAAAATAGATTGATAAAGATTATACCTGATATCCGATAATTGATGTGTAATATTATATCTTCACGATTTATAAATATATATTGAGAAATCAATATTAGATTTTTATTCCTGAAATTAAATGGTTTTAGCTTATTGTTTCACACACCATATACTCTTTAATCCCTTATAGATGTTTTCTTGTTTTTGTATATACGTATATAAAAAATCTACTACAATCTTCTATGATTAAGAAAATAAAGGAAGTCGCCTTTCATTGTTATTTGCTGCTTTTTATTTTTTATTTTTTTAGGGTTGTCCAGTCCGTGGAATGGAGACAGGTTATAGCAGGTAGAGTCGCACGTGTAGGTAATTAGGAGGAGACTGAGGTTTAAGTGTAGATAATTACTGTATTTGGTTTGTAAAGTATTTTATGCCAAATAAGCAAATATAAGACAGTAAGGGCAAAATTGTCAGGAAAAAAATATTATTACCGGAGTTACGTACTAAAGCTTATGCACGCTGCGGATTTGCTAATTGGGTTTATTTGGTTGCCTAATTAGTGAATTTACGGTTAGGGTTAAGACTTTTTGGATTACCTGATTGGGAAAACTGGAAAAGTGGATGGATTTCATTTTCAGCTCTTTTTATTTTTTCCCTTTTTGTTTGCCGATGACCTGTGAGTTGGAATCCCTTATATTTGGCTATTGCCTATTGGTAAAAGAGCTAACGAAACAAAACTAAAAGGAGAAGAAACCTTGACTTGACTTGGTTTTTTTTTCCATTTTTGTTATTTTGGTTTTTATGTTTTTTCAAGAAAAGAGGATGTCAGAGTACAAACTCTTTTTATAATACGAGTTGCTTCTTAACCATACTAATATCATGTATATATGCTATTTTTGTTGACTAAATATGGAGCATAATGGTGGCATTCATATTGATGGTATGTGGAGTATAACGATGACATTTTTGTTGATGAAATGTAGAGCATAATGGTGATATTCATATCGATGATATGTGGAGTATAAGGGTGGTGATGATTCGTGGAATATAAGGGTTTCATTCTTATTGATGAACGTGGAGTAGTTTGCACGAGAGGCGTCCAAAGCTAGAAGCAAAAATTTGAAGTAGAATATTCGATCAAGGTGTCATTATAGCAATATCTTATCTTTTATTCTTTTTATTTTAACTGAGGTAACGCAATGGAAGATGTCGAAAATCATGTTATATTTTACAATGAAAAGAATTTTTATTTTATAATAATTAAAATATTGATAATGTTAGAAGACAACAAATCAGACTCTTCAAATGGTTACTTAAGCCACTTTAGAGTTTAGTACAAATAAGAGGAATAGAACTGTTAGAATATCACTCAGTCGTGCTGTAACATAACAACCAAAAAACTCAACATCCAATTTTGGGTTGCCACGGGGTCAAGCAATTATTTCGAATCCTTGTTAAAATTGTTTGGGATTGGGTTATTTAAAGTTGGATCTCAAAGCCTTGTCCACTGGATTTATCCCAAAGGCCTGTCCACTGGATTTATCCCAAGCAATTGCTGTAAGAGCCCATTTGGACATAAGAAATTTTTTCTTTTTTTAAAAAAATAAATTATTTTTTTTCAAAATCAGCGTTTATTCGTAAAATTTTTAATTTTTACTTGAACATGCATTTTGAAAATTTTCGAATATTTAAAAAACTCCAAAAAGTTATTTTCAAAATTTTTACTCAAATCACTCACAAAACTTCAAAAACAACCTAAAATTATATTCATGTCCAAACATAACTCTAAATTTCAAATATCATTTTTACTTGAAAATTTTTTCCCCCTATTTTGGAATTTTACAATTCTTATGTCCAAACGCCAATTAAAAATAGCACGGGCTAGCCAGTTTTCGGACTGGTAATTCAAAAATAGCCAGTGTTTGCAAAGTCATTGAAAAATAGCCACTATTTTGCTGAAACACGGACCGGTCGAGCATAATATACTGGAGATTGGTGCACCTGTGTATGAACTTCCAACATATTATGCTGGAATTCCAACACGCGGAAAGTTCTAGCATAATATACTGGAGATTGGAGCTCCTTTGTATGAACTTCTGAAACTCCAGTATAATATGTTGGAGTTCCAGTATAATATTATGCCGGAATATTTTCCGGATTTTGAACAATGTTTTCGTTCAGATTTATCTTTACATGAAAAGTGGCTAAATTTCGATTACTTTTGAAACTGTGACTATTTTTGAATTACCGCTTGTAAATCTGGCTATTTTTGAATTTCTCCCGCAATTGCTTGTGCGGAGAATATTCCAAATGAAGAAAATAGTGATCCGCTTGAGAAATCAAAGCCAATTTCGGGTATTATCACTTTTAGCCCGTGCCAGAAACTATTTATATCTGATAGCCAAAAAAGTGTATAAAATTTGTATAATTTTTGTATATAACATATATAATGTGTGTGTATATATATATATATTATATATTTTTCAGCTATTATTTTTACAGTGGCTATAGAATGTTTTTTCGCGATCAAACCCATAATGCTAGTCGGTGTTGCTTTGGCTGCAAACTTTCTTTGACGGCATCAAAGTAATTTTATTTATTAAAAAAAAAGGAAGAAAAAGAAGAAAGAAAAGAATAAACTCTGACAACGGGAAGAATTTGAATCACTTGCAAGTTAACGATTACAACTTTCCCAACTTGGACTTTTATATATATTTGTTTTTTGGACCGTACCAAATAAATGTGGGTATGAAAAATATATTCTATATATTAAGTTTAATACTAATAAAGCATTAAATATTTTTGGGACCATAGGATTATGAAAACAACTATAAGTCACAAAGTAATTAACACCCAAAGTCTCAACTTCTAAATTTATATAATATTCCAATTGAAGTTAAATTAATTTTAACATCTTAAGTAGCAAGCATATTTTCATCTTGTATAATTTAGATTCCTCTTGTTGGATAGTAATTTTATAATAAAACTTTATTCTTGAGTCTCAAATTCATTAGTATCTTTCCACTCATGTGATTTATAATTTTTTGTCTTTGCTCTATTTGTTTTAAGCTACCATAAAATAGTAAGATGGATCTCTATTCTGGACATCTTTTATATTCATGTGATTTATCACTTTTTAAATAGTAAAAATATCTAGAGAATTTTACCAAAATCGTATGTAAGCATGCAATTTATCGCATTCTAACTTCTACTAGCGATTATTACACGAAGATTAAAAAAACACCAAAAAATTAATTGAACCGTATAGATACGAAGAGAAACCAAGATGATTGAGATGATTTCAAAAAGTTTAATTTTAGCTATACAAAATAGAATAATCAAAAAGTTAGTATGGTATAAATTTTAAAAAATAACCGGCCGAACCGAACCATTGACACACATAATCTAAAGCGATAAAACACGAAGAAAGAAATTGATCAAACAGTGAAAAACAAAAACAATTTGAAACTATGTTTTTTTTGTTAGTTGACTTTTAATTGCATTTGTTATTTAACACAAAACAGTAAATAACCTTTACCTAGTATGAAATATACTATTGTAATGCTATCTACTAATACATTATACATGTTACTTTTTTCTGATATAGATATAGGTTTAGCAATTAGAAGAGAGAGTGTGTATTGCATTGATTATATTCATAACTTTTTGTCCTACAGTGGTTATTTTCCTGCCTCTATATTGGTCCAGTTAACGAAAACCAAGTGTTTATTTCAATTAACATCAGCATCTTCTCTCGTCAGGTGTTTTATAGAACGAAATTTTGCTATAAGGTGAGAATCATTTGAAAGTTTGTAAAAGAAAAGTTCAAACTGCTTAATTGATTTCAAAGATTTTCATACATTAACTTGGGGCTGAGCCCATATACAGCCCAACTAAAGCAAGGGGTCCAGTTTGTTTAGTGGATGGATCACAAGTTTGGGCCTTAACGATGTGGGAGAAACAAGAAGTTTTGGGAAAAATTTGACAATTCCTCTTATGTGTTGTCACTTGGTGTCATTTCCCCCTCAGACTTATAGCCTGTTTGGCCAAGCTTCTAAAATCAGCTTATTTTACGAAATGTTTTTCGAATTTGTGTTTGGCTATTTGATTTTAAAAGTACTTTTGAGTAGCAACTAGTATTTGGTCAAGCTTTTAAAAAGTGCTTCTAAATGTATTTTTCTCAAAAGTGCTTTTCAAAAAAGTATTTTTGGAGAGAATCTATTTTTTCTGCTTTTAAAAAACGGCTTCTGCTTCTCCTCAAAAGCTCTTTCTTCCTTTCAAAAGCTTGGCCAAATACCTTAATTTTAGAAAAAAATACTTTTGACAAAAAAAAATACTTTTACCTCTCAAGAAGCTTGGCCAAATAGACTATTAGAGGCTAAAGGCCCATATGCTCTATTGCTATGTGATGCATACAGAGTTCAAAGTTGATATCGGTTAGGTTTGTGATCCACCTATGGATTATATCAACAGTCACACCTCTCTTATATAACAGTCATTCACTATAAAAATCAAGTTTTCCTTATAATCGATTTTTTAAGTTATATTTTACCTCTCTATAGAAGCTTTTTACTTATAACAACAACAACCATATTTATAGCAGATCGCTCTTTGTAAAATTACCCCTCTATAACAGCCATATAAAATTTTTAAGGTTACTAATAATAATTTTAAAAATATGTGCATAAGAACTTAAATTTTATTGAATTTAAATTCAATAAAATAATTTGGACTATATTTTACATTCAAGATATATTAGTCCAAATAAATTTATTGGGCTAATATAATTATATAAGTCCGATATAGATGGACTTAATAAATTAGTCCAAGTTCATTGGGCTAAAGTGATGAGCCCACTTCATTAAGCCCAAGATGACATCTTCCTAGAGGCCCAGTTTGGTGCCACATGTCAAATGACGTAGCACACCAAGTCAAACAGAAGATCCAATGGGATCATGCCACGTGTCAAAATGACAAGGCATGCCAAGTAACATTAAAAGGCTAATGAAATCGTGCCACGTGTGCAAGTGACATGTTCTGGCCAATCAAACGCGGTCATGTCACACTTCAATTTGATTGGTCGGAAAGAGTTTGTTCTTATTACAACTCCTCCCTTCACAACTATAAATAGGGGTCTTTATAACCCAGAAAAGATACCAGAAGCTATAACAAGAAGAAAGAGAGAGCTCGTGGATCAAACACTGCAAATTCCTCCACAAGTTTCAAGCTCCAAGCAATCAAGTTCAAGTTCAAGAAATCAAGTTCAAGAACGAAGAACAAATCAAGTTCAAGCTCAAGAACGAAGAACAAATCAAGGTCAAGTTCAAGCAACTAAGCTAAAACTCAAGAACAAGATCATCGATCGTGGCGACAACTACATATTCAAGATTAAGCTCAAAGGCCCTTGAATTTATTTATTATTGAAAAGAAGAATTAGAGGATTTATAGAGATTGTACACTCATATTATTTGAAATCAAATACTAAGATTGTTGCAATATTTTTCGGTTCTGATTTTATTATCTCGATGCAATTTATTGTCCACAAATTCTGGCACGCCGAGTGGGACAATCTCTACCTCCTATTTCAACTTTTCAATCACCAAAGTTCAAGAACATTAAAATGGCTTCAAAGAAAATCAACTCCGCTTTTAACTTCCACCAAGGCTGCTAATTCCAGGTTCTATGCTGATGTAGAAAGCATCCTCGATGTTACCTTTGGAAGCTTTGGACCAGTTACGAGGAGAAAAGCAAGCTCGTTAGGATAACAAGTACCCCAAGTGTCGTCCGCATCAACCCCTGTTTTCGGATCTTCATCCTCAAAAGGAGCAAGATCTTTCACAAACGCACCCGAAGGAGGAAGCGATGTTGCTGAAAAGATCAAGAAAACTCTTGCTCTGCTTGACCTCTCCGGATCCAATCTCTCTGCTGTGATGGAAGATGATGATGCTTCAAGTGATGGATCCTCCCCACTTACACCACATAGCGTGAGCCAATCAAGGATTAATCTGTGTGAAAATTCATGTTACTCTCCATCGTCCACGACAATCATGCAAGCCATGGTGATAAACACTTCATATGTGGAGGAGCAGTTGGCAAACTTGACGAAAGCAATCGCTGGCTTGAGTAAGTGCATGCAAACTCAAGATGCTAGAATCGACAAGCTAACAGATAGGGTGGGAATCTTGATGGAAGAAGAATCCAACCATGCACCTAACAAACTCCCAGAAGTTCAAGAGATTGATACTTCCCCACGACAAGTTGCATCCACTAAGGAAATTCCAGTCTCTTCGGAAGGGATGAATCCAATCAATCAACTAAAGGAGTTCATTGAAGAGACTATAAAAAACAAATATGAAGTCACCTCCAGTTCTTCCTTTACCTATGCAAAGTCGTACACTTCAAGGATCGATATGTTGAAGATGCATGCTGGCTATCAACCTCCAAAATTTCAACAGTTTGATGGCAAAGGAAATCCAAAGCAACATGTGACGCACTTCGTTGAGACATGCAACAATGCTGGTACTTATGGAGATTACCTCGTCAAGCAGTTTGTCCGCTCATTAAAATGAAATGCTTTTGATTGATATACAGATCTCGAGGCTGGATCTGTTGATAGCTGGGATCAACTAGAGCAAGAATCCCTCAATCGCTTTTGTAGCACAAGACGTACTGTGAGTATGATAGAACTTACAAATACTCGTCAACGAAAGAGTGAACTAGTTATCGACTTTATCAATCGTTGGAGGAATGCAAGCATCAACTGCAAAGACAGGCTTACTGAAGCTCCAGGCATAAAGATGTGCATCCAAGGCATGCATTGGGGATTGCGCTACATCTTGCAAGGTATCAAGCCTAGCACATTTGAAGAACTTACAACTCTTGCCCATGACATGGAATTGAGCATGGCCTCTACTAGAAATGAAAGGTTGCCCATCTATAAACCTCGCAAAGGGAACGACAAGCAAGAAGTCAGGAAGTGGGGCAAGTTCGTACCCAATCCTGAAAGCAAAGAAGCTATGCATGTCAACACATCACATGTAAAGTTCACGACGAAGGTGAGCAAGAAGCAGAGTATGAAATCCACTTCTTTTCAAGATAAGCCAAGTGAAAAGTTGACTCTAAAGGAAATGCAAAAGAAAGAGTACCTATTTCTGGATTCGGATATGCCAGCCATTTTCGAAGAACTCCTCGAGTTAAATCTCATTGAGCTTCTGGAGATGAAGCGGCCAAATGAAGCTGGGAAAACTGATGACCCAAATTACTGCAAATATCATCGGCTTGTGAGCCACCCCTCTGGGGAAGTGCTTTGTCTTCAAGGACAAAGTTATGGACTTGCCTCGTGAAAAGAAGATCGTGCTTGAAGATGAGAAAGCAAGTGCAAACCAAGTCTCTATCACCTTTGGCTCATTCAGTCCGGATGAATTATGTGATTTTAAAGAAAGTAAAGATAAAGAATTACTGGAGAACGACAAAGCTGAAGTCAATCAATCTGATGATGATGATGATGAAGGTTGGATGTTGGTGGCTCGTCATATGCACCACAAAAGGAGACCACGAAAAGAATCAATAGAATAACCAAAAAAGAAAATAATGGTGAAAAGACCCAGGGGATGGAATCCAGTTAAGCATTTGAAGAAAATAAAAGTGGAGGTGCACCAACCTCAAAAGCCACGACATCCAGTGACCTTGGAAGATTTCTTGCCATGTTGGTTTCGCATGAAGATTTCCCGTGATAGTATTGAGGCCTCTTGTTTCAATGCTGATAAAGGGGAAGAAAAGAGTGATGACCTACCGTTGGCACCATCTCCAAAAAAGCTCATCGAGTCTATCAATCAATAAGTTAACACGTGCGAGAAAAAAGTTACGTTCACGAATGACGACCTTCTACTAGGTGACACTCTTCATAACCGCCCGTTGTACCTGGTTGGATATATGCGTGATGAAAGGGTAAATCGAATTTTGGTTGATGGAGGATCCTCAATGAACATCTTGCCAATTCTCACTATGAAAGAACTTGGTATTCCCATGAACGAACTCTCTGAAAGTCGTGTGATGATCCAAGGATTCAACCAAGGGGGGAAAAGAGCCATAAGTGCAATCAGGTTGGGAATCACCATTGAAGATATGAAATCAAGTTCATGGCGGCATGTGATCGATGCAAAGACTTCATACAACGTCTTGCTCGGAAGGCCTTGGATACATGAGAATAAAGTGGTTCCATCTACCTACCATCAATGTTTGAAGTATTACGAAGGTAAAGTCGAGAAGAAGATAGTTATTGATGATGAGCCATTCACCGAGGTCGAGTCACACTTCGCCGATGCAAAGTTCTACTTGAAGAACCGCATTGTGAAGGAGCTAAAAGCTGATGATAGCATGAAAAGCAAGAATGACGAGCCCACAACTAAAAGAGCTGAGGTGATTACTGGTAGAGCCAAAGTTGTTGTTGAGGAGGTACAACCCAACGCGAATAAATCTCATAGAGGGGATATTGCGTCTTATGGCAAGAAAGTAAGTCCCGCACTCCAATATGTCCCTAAAATAAAGAAAGATGAAGGCGAATAATCTAATCTCCAAACTAACATGCTAAAGGAGTTAACTCTTCCGGTAAAACAAATTGAGGCAGTAAAGTTGTCCTCAAAGCCACTTGCAGGGTTTGTAGCCCAAAATCGTTTGCAGAATGTGGCACTCCCTACAAAACGAACGGATGAAGGTTTTGATCCTAATGCTTACAGGCTATTTGCAAAATCTGGATACAACCCCAATGAGCTATCAAAGTTAGGGAAGCTCCCATCAGAAAATGCGACGAGGCAACCACGTGAAGGTTTGGGATACAAGCAACTGTCACCAGTGCGCATCTCCATAAGAAGGGCGGACAATAATTATATCACTATAGAAGACGAATCTGCCACTTCTAACAGGCCTTCAGTTCGAATTGGAAAATCAACTGTGAGAACTTCTGTATTTGAGAGATTGAGTCCATTAAAGAAGGGTAATAAGATTCATAGAAATTATCGAAATAGAAAAACAGCCGCTTTGCCCAAACTTCAGAAGATATCTAAATATTTCCAAAGTTTGGTTCCTTCTAGAATGAAGCGACAAACAAAAGTCATGGTTTCTTGTGATGAGGTACTGAGGGTTAATCCATACATTGTGGTCTACACAAAAGAACATGACGAAGACGAAGAAAGTGTGGGTTCTTCGTATCATGTTATTGTACAAGGCGAAAATGGTGTTCCATCTTCAATGGAGGATAATGCAGAATTGGAGGATGTTTCACAGTATTATCACATATCCTTCAATGATGGGGACTCTCAAGAAGATGAAGATGCAGAAGATGCTCCATCTGAACTTGAAGAAGGAGTGAAGACTACAGTTGATGCCTTAAAAGAAGTTAACCTTGGCACCAATGAAGAACCAAGACCCACCTACCTAAGTGCTTTACTAGAAGTTGATGAAGAAAGCACTTATATTGAGTTACTCAAGGAGTTCAGGGATGTCTTTTCTTGGAGCTACAAAGAGATGCCTGGCTTGGACCCGAAAGTAGCAGTCCATCACCTTGCCGTCAAGAATGGTGCTCGCCCTGTTAAACAAGCCCAAAGGCGCTTTAGGCCGGACTTGGTTCCCTTGATTGAAACCGAAGTTAACAAACTCATCGAAGCTGGCTTTATTCGTGAAGTTAAATACCCGACATGGGTTTCAAGTATTGTCCCCATAAGGAAGAAAAATGGCCAGATTCGAGTGTGCGTTGACTTCAAGGATCTCAACAATGCATGCCCGAAAGATGAATTCCCGCTTCCTATTCCAGAGCTGATGATCGATGCTACTACTGGGTACAAGGCAATGTCATTTATGGACGGTTCATCGGGCTATAATCAAATTCGCATGGCGCCAAAAGATGAAGAGCTTACTGCATTCCGTACCCCCAAGGGCATTTATTGTTGCAAGGTAATGCCTTTTGGCTTGAAGAACGCTGGTGTTACTTACCAAAGGGCTATGCAGAATAATTTTGATGATTTTCTCCACAAGAATGACGAATGTTATATTGACAACTTGGTGGTAAAATCAAGAGAAAAGAGAGACCACTTGAAAGACTTGAGAATGGTGTTCGAGTTGCTCCGGAGGTACCAACTTAGGATGAATCCATTGAAATGCGCCTTTGGAGTTACTTCTGGAAAGTTCCTTGGTTTCATTGTCCGGCATAGAGGGATAGAAATTGATCAAGCCAAAGTAGATGCCATTTTGAAAATGCCCGAGCCTCGGGATATTCACGAATTGAAAAGCCTGCAAGGAAAGTTAGCGTACCTTAGGAGATTCATCTCAAACCTAGCTGGGAGGTGCCAACTATTTAGTCGCCTTATGAAGAAAGGTGTCCCTTTCAAATGGGACCAAGCGTGTAGCAATGCCTTTGAGAGCATTAAATCCTACTTAATGAAGCCTCCAGTTTTAGCAGCTCCTATACCTGGAAAGCCATTGATACTATACATTGGGGCGCAAGAAAGGTATGTTGGAGCACTGTTGGCCCAAGAAAATAGTGAGGGGAAAGAAAACTCTCTTTACTACTTGAGCGGGATGATGACACCAAACGAGCTGAATTATTCGCCAATTGAAAAGTTGTGTTTGGCGCTAGTCTCCTCAATTCAAAAGTTGAAGCGCTACTTTCAAGCTCATGTTGTCCGTATTGTTTCTAAAGCAAATCCCATCAAGTTCGTGATGTCAAAACATGTTCTTAGTGATCGACTAGTGAGATGGTACCTTCAATTTCAATAATTCGAGATTTTGTACGTCCCTTAAAAGGCTATAAAAGGACAAGCATTGGCAGACTTCTTGGCAGACCATCCGATACCTGATGACTGGGAGCTGACTGACGAACTACCTGATGAGGACGGAATGGTCGTTAAAGTTCAACCTCCATGGAAGATGTACTTTGATGGTTTTGCACATCGTGGAGGAGCTGGTGCTGGTGTAGTATTTGTCACTTCTCAAGGTGAAGTTCTGCCCTACTCTTTTACATTGACGCAACTCTGCTCTAACAATGTTGCTGAGTATCAAGCACTAATACTAGGGCTTAAAATGGCCGTCAAAATGAAATGGTTGTAATTGCAAGTCTTTGGTGACTCTCAGTTAGTGGTCAATCAGCTTCTAGGTAGTTACGAGGTCAAGAAGACTGAACTACGCCCATATCATGATTACGCTAAAAAATTAATGGGGTGACTCGGTGATGTGACTATTCAGCATGTGCCAAGGAAAGAAAATAAGAAGGTTGATGCTTTAGCTGCCATAGCTTCGTCGTTAACCCTGCCTGATCAATTTCAAGTTATTGTCTGCCAAAAATGGGTAGTACCGCCGCCATATGAGGCTGAAGGTGAAGAAAATGAACTCAAGCATCTTGTCGTTGTTTTTGAAGTTGAGAAAGAAGAATGGCGACCACCCATTATCGACTACTTATGCTATGGGATACTTCCAGAAAATCCGAGGAGAAGGACTGAAATCCGTCATCGTGCACTTCGCTTCCTTTACTATAAAGATACTCTATACAGAAGGTCATTCGAGGGAGTACTCTTGCGATGCTTAGGGGAAGAAGAAGCACACCAAGCTTTGCAAGAGGCACATTCTGGGTATGAGGGTCACATCAGTCTGGACCAAAGCTCCACTTCCATATAAAAAAGATGGGATATTATTGGCCAACGATAGTAAAAGATTGCTTAGACTACGAACGAAGATGTAAGGCTTGTCAATTCCATGCAAATTTTATTCATCAACCTCCTGAAATGTTACACCCGACTGTGGCATCCTGGCTGTTTGACGCTTGGGGATTGGATGTTATTGGACCACTGCCAAAGTCCTCTGGTGGGCACCTATACATCTTGTCTGCAACTGACTACTTCTCAAAATGGGCTGAAGCTGTTGCTCTTAAGGAGGTAAAGAAGGAAAATGTTGCAAGTTTCGTCCAAGTAAACATAATCTATCGCTTTGGCATTCCTCGTTACATAATAACGGATAATGGAAAGCCATTCGATAATAGGTTGATGAATAAGATTTGTGAACTCTTTTGCTTCAAGCAACACAACTCTTTTATGTACAATGCTGCCGCGAATAGTCTAGCCGAGGCATTCAACAAGACTCTATGCAACTTGTTAAAGAAAGTCGTCTCCAAATCCAAACGGGATTGGCATGACCGTATAGAGGAAGCTCTGTGGGCATATAGGACAACTCACCGCACGCCAACACAAGCGACCCTTTATGCACTCGTTTATGGAGTTGAAGCCGTCTTGCCACTCGAGCGTCAAATACCTTCATTACGATTAGCTATTCAAGAAGGCATCACTGATGAAGCAAATGCTCGACTTCGATTAGCAGAGTTGGAGGCTCTTGATGAGAAAAGGTTAGAAGCTCAACAGAGTCTTGAATGTTATCAAGCTCGATTGTCTCGCGCCTTCAATAAAAGAGTTCACCCAAGATCCTTTCTAGTAGGAGATCAAGTCCTTGCCATAAGAAGACACATTATTACTTCCCATAAACATGTAGGAAAGTTCTCTTCAAAATGGGATGGGCCATATGTCGTACAAGAAGCTTATTCAAGTGGGGCTTACAAGTTGGTCGATGCAGATGACATGAGAATCGACCCCATCAATGGCAAGTTTTTGAAGAAGTATTATTCTTGAAGTTGCAACGCTCCTTGACGCATGAGCCTAAACTGCATGTTCCTACACTCCTGGCCCGCATGAGTCTAAACTGTGTACGGCCCACCCCACCCTCCCACCCCACCAAAAAAAGTCCGCTAGGTCGAAAACCTCTAAAGGGGCAGCCTAGGCAAAAGTTAGGACATAAAAAAAAGTCCGCTAGGTTGAACACCTCGAAAGGGGCAGCCTAAGCAAAAGTTAGGACATAAAAAAAAATAAAAAAAAATAAAAAACATATATATATATATCCACCCATTCTGAACTACGATATGACTTGATCCTCTTCATCGAGGTACGTAGGCAGCTTAGAGTTTCATTCTGAGTTCAGTCGCATAAGTTCAAAAGATACATATTGCCCTAGTCGTTGTCCAAATGAAGTATGATGGAAGTAATTCATTCAAACAACACTTGAAAATCAGGCTGAAATTTCATTCTTCTTTTGAACTTTGGATCTCATATGACTTAGAGGGGGAAGGCCTTCATGATAAACCAATGTCTTTAATAGGGTGATTATAGTCTTTTGGGAGGCTACCAAGTATTTGCACTGAAGTTCAGGGATTTACTATGTCTTTATGTTCACCAAATCTTTAAGTCCTCTGGTCTTCAAGTTTGCTGCTCTTCAAATTGAAATGTTTAAACCCTCCAAGTCTCCAAGTTGAAGTCTTCAAGTCCGTCGGTCTTCAAGTTGAAGTCTCCAAGTTGAAATCTTCAAGTCTGCCGGTCTTCAAGTTGAAGTCTTCACGTTCGCCACTCTTCAAGTTGAAGTCTGCAAAGTCCGTCAAATCTTTAAAGTTTCCAAATATTCAAGTTAATGTCGTCAAGTCCACGAAGTTTTCGAGTTGAAGCTTTATAACTTTCCAATCTTAAGGTGAACATATAAGTCCCTTTGCACCTTAAGTTGGCCTCGGGTTTATTCTTAAAAGGAAACTATAACTTTTCAATCTTAAGGTGGACATATAAGTCCCTTTGCACCTTAAATTGGCCTCTTCGTGAGTTTGTCCTTAAAAGGAAACTATAACTTTCCACTCTTAAGGTGGACATATAAGTCCCTTTGCACCTTAAATTGACCTCTTCGTGGGTTTTTCCTTAAAAGAAAACTATAACTTTTCAATCTTAAGGTGGACATATAAGTCCCTTTGTACCTTAAGTTGGCCGCTTCATGGGTTTGTCCTTAGAAAGAAACTATATTTTCCAATCTTAAGGTAGACATGTAAGTCTCTTAAGAGTAATTTCTCCGATAGTCGGGGCACATGAGAGTAATCTCTCTGATAGTCGGGTCATTTTGAGAGTAATCTCTCCGGTCGCTGGGCCACATTGAGAGTAATCTCTCCGATAGTCGGGTCATTTTGAGAGTAATCTCTCCAGTAGTCGAGCCACATTGAGAGTAATCTCTCCGGTAGTCATGCCACATTGAGAGTAATCTCTCCGATAGTCGGGTCATTTTGAGAGTAATCTCTCCAGTAGTCGAGCCACATTGAGAGTAATCTCTCCGGTAGTCAGGCTAAAATAAGAGTAATCTCTCCGATAGTTGGGTTATTTTGAGAGTAATCTCTCCGATAGTCGAGCCACATTGAAAGTAATCTCTCCGGTAGTCATGCCACATTGAGAGTAATCTCTCCGGTAGTCATGCCACATTGAGAGTAATCTCTCCGATAGTCGAGTCATTTTGAGAGTAATCTCTCTGATAGTCGAGCCACATTGAGAGTAATCTCTCTGATAGTCAGGTTATTTTGAGAGTAATCTCTCCGATAGTCGGATCATTTTGAGAGTAATCTCTCCGATAGTCGAGCCATATTGAGAGTAATTTCTCTAATAATCTCTCCGATATTCGGGTGGGGACGAATACAAATCCTTTCACACCGTAAAATCGTCTTCTTCATGCAGAACATATCATTCTTGTTGGACCTAAAAGAAGATAATAGAGTGAAGAAAGTACAAAAAAAAGAAAAAGAAAATACCTTCGTAAGACACAAAGTCGTCTGAAAAGGTTGCGGTCGATACCAACTTAATGAAAGGCGTATGGCTATTTATAAACTCAGTGATACGACAATTGGAAAATGAATAGCGATGTGGGACTGCCATATTAAAGTTCAAAAGGAATTAGGATTTAAGTGTCCTATTTCAATTGGAGAAGGAAGAACTCAGGCGGCCTTAATAGTTTCCATGTTGTGTACAAATTTGGAGAAGCCGACAACAATAGGAATTCTTGCAGCCACATCCGGTTATGAATCCTATGTATAGTAGGCAGTGACTATGGGGTTGAGAAATGGAAAGTAATTTGTTTGGAGAAGAAAAGGAAACTTTAATTAAAGGAATTCCACCCAATCTTACGTGGACAAAAATTGTGAAAGGTCACCATGACTCAATTTATCTAATGTGAGCTTCTCTCTTAGTATGTTACTTGGTCACGTGGATTAATTGATTGTAGGTGGAAGATTTCATGTTAAAGTCTNGAAACTATAACTTTTCAATCTTAAGGTGGACATATAAGTCCCTTTGCACCTTAAATTGGCCTCTTCGTGAGTTTGTCCTTAAAAGGAAACTATAACTTTCCACTCTTAAGGTGGACATATAAGTCCCTTTGCACCTTAAATTGACCTCTTCGTGGGTTTTTCCTTAAAAGAAAACTATAACTTTTCAATCTTAAGGTGGACATATAAGTCCCTTTGTACCTTAAGTTGGCCGCTTCATGGGTTTGTCCTTAGAAAGAAACTATATTTTCCAATCTTAAGGTAGACATGTAAGTCTCTTAAGAGTAATTTCTCCGATAGTCGGGGCACATGAGAGTAATCTCTCTGATAGTCGGGTCATTTTGAGAGTAATCTCTCCGGTCGCTGGGCCACATTGAGAGTAATCTCTCCGATAGTCGGGTCATTTTGAGAGTAATCTCTCCAGTAGTCGAGCCACATTGAGAGTAATCTCTCCGGTAGTCAGGCTAAAATAAGAGTAATCTCTCCGATAGTTGGGTTATTTTGAGAGTAATCTCTCCGATAGTCGAGCCACATTGAAAGTAATCTCTCCGGTAGTCATGCCACATTGAGAGTAATCTCTCCGGTAGTCATGCCACATTGAGAGTAATCTCTCCGATAGTCGAGTCATTTTGAGAGTAATCTCTCTGATAGTCGAGCCACATTGAGAGTAATCTCTCTGATAGTCAGGTTATTTTGAGAGTAATCTCTCCGATAGTCGGATCATTTTGAGAGTAATCTCTCCGATAGTCGAGCCATATTGAGAGTAATTTCTCTAATAATCTCTCCGATATTCGGGTGGGGACGAATACAAATCCTTTCACACCGTAAAATCGTCTTCTTCATGCAGAACATATCATTCTTGTTGGACCTAAAAGAAGATAATAGAGTGAAGAAAGTACAAAAAAAAGAAAAAGAAAATACCTTCGTAAGACACAAAGTCGTCTGAAAAGGTTGCGGTCGATACCAACTTAATGAAAGGCGTATGGCTATTTATAAACTCAGTGATACGACAATTGGAAAATGAATAGCGATGTGGGACTGCCATATTAAAGTTCAAAAGGAATTAGGATTTAAGTGTCCTATTTCAATTGGAGAAGGAAGAACTCAGGCGGCCTTAATAGTTTCCATGTTGTGTACAAATTTGGAGAAGCCGACAACAATAGGAATTCTTGCAGCCACATCCGGTTATGAATCCTATGTATAGTAGGCAGTGACTATGGGGTTGAGAAATGGAAAGTAATTTGTTTGGAGAAGAAAAGGAAACTTTAATTAAAGGAATTCCACCCAATCTTACGTGGACAAAAATTGTGAAAGGTCACCATGACTCAATTTATCTAATGTGAGCTTCTCTCTTAGTATGTTACTTGGTCACGTGGATTAATTGATTGTAGGTGGAAGATTTCATGTTAAAGTCTCATAGCTTTCGTCCATTTTATAAGCAAATTATAATTGGTTGCGATCAACTATAAATACTCCAAGCCACGTCTTTGAAATTTAAGAAGTCAATATTTGGACAAGTCTTGAAGTAGGGGCATTTGTAAGCATTTAAATTTTATTGAATTTAAATTCAATAAAATAATTTGGACTATATTTTAAATTCAAGATATATTAGTCCAAATAAATTTATTAGGCTAATATAATTATATAAGTCTGATATAGATGGACTTAATAAATTAGTCCAAGTTCATTGGGCTAAAGTGATGAACCCACTTCATTAAGCCCAAGATGACATCTTCCTAGAGGCCCAGTTTGGTGCCACGTGTCAAATGATGTGGTACACCAAGTCAAACAGAAGATCCAATAGGATTATGCCACGTGTCAAAATGACAAGGCATGCCAAGTCACATTAAAAGACTAATGAAATCGCGCCACGTGTGCAAGTGACATGTTCTGGCCAATCAAACGCGGCCATGTCACATTTCAATTTGATTGCTCGGAAAGAGTTTGTTCTTATCACAATTCCTCCCTTCCACAACTATAAATAGGGGTCTTCATAACCCAGAAAAGACGCCAGAAGCTATAACAAGAAGCAAGAGAGAGCTCGTGGATCAAACACTGCAAATTTCTCCACAAGTTTCAAGCTCCAAGCAATCAAGTTCAAGTTCAAGAAATCAAGTTCAAGTTTAAGAACGAAGAACAAATCAAGTTCAAGGTCAAAAACGAAGAACAAACCAAGGTCAAGTTCAAGAAACCAAGTTAAAGCTCAAGAACAAGATCATCGTTCGTGGCGACAACTACATATTCAAGATCAAGCTCAAAGGCCATTGAATTTATTTATTATTGAAAAGAAGAATCAGAGGATTCATAGAGATTGTACACTCATGTTATTTGAAATCAAATACTACGATTGTTGCAATATTTTTTGGTCCTGATTTTATTCTTTTGACGCAATTTATTGTCCACAATGCGCACAATCTTTTTCATTGAACAAAGTTTCTATTTTGCATAAGACATAAGATTTCAAGATTTGCACATGATAGAAGATTTAATTGTTAAGCTCTTAGATTGTCTTCAAGGGAAAACTATTAGATACTTTTTTGCTGAAAATTTAGACACAAATCTTCGCCAATTCAAGCAATATATCGCTAGTAAGATAATGAAATCTACGAAACAAACTATAATTACAAAGTTCTTCCATTAATCTTGAAAGAATTTATTTTCCTAAGCAGCTTTAAAGTGTGTGCCTTAGAGATTAAATCTTTATACATTTAGCTATGAATTTATTAATATTGTATTAGCTTTTTTTCAATATTTAACAAGTGAAATATGCATATCTTTTGAGATTTTAAATTTGAATAATTTTCTTATCTTTTATATGTAATATTGAAAAAGAAAAATAGTTGATTTTTGGATAATTATTATCTATAACAGCCAAAACAATATTTAAATCTCAAATGTTGTTATACGTGTATAACATCCATTCACTATAAAAACCAAAAAATATCGCAATAAACGAGGTTGTTATAGAGAGGGTTGACTGTATTACTTATTACAAGAGATTTTTTTTGTTTCTATGCCACAATTCAAACTTCTTTATCAAAGTTCTCTAAAATTTATTATTTACCCGTTATAATTATATATTGATTTTTATATACATTTCCCTTTAAAAGACTCTCAGGTCATGATTAGTGCCTTCAATCAAGGGATTCAATTACACCATTTTTCTTTTTTTTCCCTCTCCTTTCCCTTCAATCTCTTCTTCTGCCGCCTCCCTCTTCTTTTGTCGCGTTCCTCTTCTTTTAATTTATTGTCAATTTATGCCACATATTGCTGACATTGATTTTTACAAAATGCCACATATTTCAATTTATGCCCCATATTTCAATTGATGCCATTGATTTATAGATCGTGAAGTATCCTTCATATCCGGGAAAAAAAAATTAGCGATTCAAACGAAATCGTGATGAATGAAAAATTATTACCATTTTTGGATCATTTTCTCCCGGAACATGAAATTTATTCACATACTGAGATTGGGTAACGAAATTTATTTGCAACTTTCATACAATATTGATATAAAAATAATACAACTACAACATCATACAGCGTAAAAATAATTTTTATAAACTATAATATAACATTAGTATAATTTTGATACATACATACAACTTTCATACAATATTCATATAAAAAATAATACAACTACAATAAAATACAACTTTCATACAAATTTCAATTATAGTACACCTTTAATGTAATTTTGATATATAAATACAACATTATATAAACGAGAGTATTTATAGCTTAAATACAAATTTATACAATGATTCATATAATATATTTACAACTTTCATTTAATAAATAAAAATATAGGTATAACAGAATACAACTAAATAGCGTTTTTCTATGATTTTTATACAACTTTAATACACCTTCTTCCTTTTTGAATTTTAAGCTGAAAATTCATCCAAAATCAACTCTAGTCTTTACCAAATACCCTCAAAATTGATAAACTCCAAAGGATATTCCTGATTATTTGCCACAACGCCCAATCTAAATAAATAATAATTTTAAAAATTAGAATTCAAAATTAAAACTAAAACTTTTTTATGGCTGTCAATGTCTAGTGAGGCAACGGAGAAGGATTGGTTAGCTAGTGACAGGTGGCGACGTCAAATCCATTATTGAATTCTTTGAAGAAGAAAAGAAAAAGGAGATGAGGAAATAAGAGAGAAGCTTAGAAGATCTAAAGAAGAAAATATAGGGCACAAGAATGAAAAGAGAGAGTGAGTGACGAAGAGGGGAGAGAGATTACTTAATGTGTGGATTCAACTACCAAATTAAAAGGCTACAATTAAGGGATACTCAATTAATTCTAATTTGTATAGAATTAGTAAATTGTTTATCAACTTGTAATTAAGTTAAAATCTCAATAGTGATGGTAAATAGCATCCAACGCAAAGCGGCCTTTCATTCCCTTGTTTCGTCCCCTCCCCCTACCATCACAAGCACCCCCGGCTCAGGGGGACCAGAAAACACCTTTCGTTTTCTAGGTTTCATAAGCAAATAATATTGTGGAAATCAAGGGAGAGTGCCGTTTTAGAAAAGATACAATAGTTTCCGATTCCCTCGAGCTTAAGGGTTTATTGATGACCGAGAAAAGTCTTCCGAAGAAGCAAGCTTTGACGCTCCCCAAGACAACAGAGCCATCATTGTGGGGAGGTTAAAGAGCATCCAACGCAAAGCGACCTTCTAGATTAATAGAAAATTTGACCCTCCCCCATTTGACTTGATCATTGAATTGGCCTAGCTAACATAGCTATCCGTCAAAAATAACTGCATTCCATTGCAGGCTACTATAGAGGCATATAATTTTCCGAGTGTTGACGAGTGCAAAACATACACTTAAATATGTTCGCTAGTCGAATATAGTATAATATAATATCGTATCCACAGGGATTGGAGTTAAACAATATTATCGTAGTTTATAGTTAGATTGCTATTCAAGATGATAAAAAATCTAGATTTATGTGGTTGATACTAAAATTAATTAAGAACCTGGAGCTAATTGACTAATGACAATCGAATCAAGGACTAAGCAAAGGAAGATATCAATGGGAGAAATTGGGGTTTTGATATGACAGGTGCAAGATAATTTTTTGGGATTTAACTGTAGATAATTCACTTCTAATGTTCAAGCGAGTCTCTCGAATTCACTTAATTATCAGTACAATTGTTTAGTAGAAACTCCTCTCTTGATTAAGTCTCAACCTCTCAATATGAACCAATTTAAGCTCTTTGAAGATATGCAAGAATGTGTAATGGATTGGTCTTTAGGAGAACCTCTCTTGATTATCCTCTTAACTAGGTTTAATCAATGATTCAACTAGCCTCTTTCGATTACTTAGAAGAATCTATGAACTTAACTAACAATGTAATGTAAAGATATCACAAGTTATACCTCTTTCGATTACAAGAACAAGTGAATATAGATGCAACAATTAAATCTTTCAAAAACGATTAAAATACATAAAAATAGAGTTATAATCCACAAACAATCATCAATACACCAAATCCATCAAACCCAAAAGGATCTACTGCATAGACATGGAGAAGTTCTTCATAAATGTAACTAAAGTATAGGAAAACATAAATTCAATTCGAACCCGGATCTTGAGTGAGGAAGTAATAATGAAATCATTGTGCTTGTGTTCTTCCAACTCCTCCTTAGCCTCCTTGGCCTCCTCCTTAGGTCGAAATTGTATCAAAAGTGTCGAAAATGGTATTTTCCCGTGTATTTAAGCCATCCTCCAATAATCCTCGGATAAAATTATCTTTTTTTAGCGGAATTGGAAAATCACTCTAACATTTTTGAGCTACTGCACCGCATGCCGCACCATGCGACGCGCTTGTGAGGAATTCCAAAAATCAATTCTCGCCATATTTTGCACTGCCGCGCAGCGCAATGCGACGCATGCAGCGTCGCACACTCAATTCTTTTGCTGCCTCTTTCATTTGTCTCCAATAACGAAGACTAAGTAGCCACTTTATTAGATCATGTGGTAGGAATAAAGTAACTTTTCTAAGGAATTCACCTCAAATATAATCAATTGTATTTCTTTCCAAAGGCACAACTTGCCTCACATCATCATTAGGCCATAGTTTTGGCCTTTGAACATTTTGCTCATTTTTTTCATACATAATTGATCCTCAAACGTGATCCCGACTTAATTGCTTGGGCTTCTATTTAGACTTTAAAGCTCCAAATAGCTCAAATTAGCTCCACAATATTTACATAACTCGAAAATCACTCCTACACGGCATAAAACACAAAATAAGTGCAAAACACTATTAATTAAAGCTCAACACAAGTAAAGTGCAGTGAATTAGAGTGCGATAAGCGACTAAAATACGAGATTATAGCCTACCATCATGTGTTAAGAAAGATATTGAATCGAAAGCGGACATGCTTGCTCACTGGCTAGATCGAGCTGTTTGTACCTTTGCTAACTCTTCTGCCAATAAGGAAGCTTGAAAGAGGGAATTCTCTGATCTATGACCCCGAGAGAAAGATAGTCTTTTTTTCGATTCCGCGCATTGGAATTGAAAAGGGCTATTTATAAACAGTCTTCCTTGCTTCTTACCTTTTATCTAGTAGGAGATAATCAGAGAGAGAAAAGTCTTTCCAATCTACCATTTTGAGCCCTTAAGTATTGGTGGGGTTGCCTGAAAATAGAACTGATTTCACTCCAAGTTCTGACAACCAGGTTTGGAAGCAGCAAGTCTTTCTAAGGATTTATTTTCCATGTCGTAGTTCATATTCAAGTTGGAAAAATTCTTCTTTTTCTTTTTGTGGAAACGGAGACCTCAAATCCCAGAATCCACTCATTTCACACCAACTAAAGCGGAACTTAATCACCATGGTAGAGTTTTTCAAAACTAGTATAGCTAGGTAAAAATCTCCTATCACAATAAGCAAGATATGGGTCCGGAACTATTACTCCCTCCATTCCAATTTATTTGGTGGCGCTTGACTTGTCGGAATTTAAGAAAAAAGAAAGACTTTTGAAACTTGTGATTCAAAATAAGTTGTAAATATTTGTGTGACTATAAATTATCTCATTAAGATTAAAGTAAGAAATTTAAAGTTTAACTGTTTCTAAATAAGAAAGTACAATATATTTTTTTGGGACAGACTGAAAAAGAAAGTATGACACATAAAGTGGAACAAAAGGGAATAATTCATATAGAACATACAAGCGATTTTACTATTTAGCAGTATTAAAATTGTCTTGTGCTTTTCTTGAGTTCAAATTCCACGTTTAATTAATCTTGCATTGAATTTCATATACTTGATTTGGGGGGAGTTCCTGTAATTGATCAAAATTCAAGTCAATCTAACATGTATGTGCAGCGAATCGGCGTGATCAGATTGAACGTGTACCATTGCAGCCTATACATATAGTTCACTATGATCTTGCCTTTTACAAGAGTTCGACAACAATGGCAAATAAGGAGAGAAGAAAGAGACATGATTTATTTCATGAATCAATGTTGTTAAAAAACCCCATCAATTTCTATAATTCTAACAGCAAGACTTACTATTAAAGAAAATTTCGCATTTTTGTTCAAACAAACTACTACTTATTTATAAAATTAATTCAAGTACGTTTCGGTGTTATCAGCTACTATTATTAAGTTATTCCAAACAGGCTCATAAGTAAAATAATTTGTCAATGTATAACCACAACTTTGAATATCTACTGTAATGTAGTTTTAATATATAGCAACTTTTTTATGATGTAATATTTGGTTATCAAAAAGAGCCTAACAACACTTGCTATTTATTGACTTACAATTGAAAAAAGAAAGCATTTTTTCTCGACTGTCGGCACGATTTGTTTAATCCCACCAAATTAAGTTGTTAATCTTTATTAAAGTGGAAATTAATAGCACAATAAAACAACCTTTATCCCAATTCCCAAAACTACAATCTCAAAATAGGCATTTGGTAATAGATTTATCCATGACTTTTCGTGGCTTTATTGAATTAAAAATTGATATAGAGTTTGTTAAAATTTGAAACCCAATAATGGTTCAGTTGCTTACATTTGGAGTTGCTATAAAAGCTAAGAAAGGAATAGTAGTACCAAACGCATTAGGAAGAAAGTTCCAACTTAGCTGTTTTTTATAATTATTTTCACAAATATTCGTGTAATCAAAGACTCATTACTTTTACTTGACAACCACTCAAAAGTGCCTTAATAATTGGATAGTGCTGCGCTGCCACTTTCAATTCCTTTTCTCTTTTTTTTTGGGTCAAATTATGTTGCTCCTCATTTATGTATAACTTGTCCCTCACTTGAAAATTGAGGACTGAGAATCCTAAGTGAGACAACACATAATCTAAAACAACAGTAACAAAAACATGATTTAAAACAAAAGGTAATAGACTACTAAATTTTACTCTAATTAAGTCAGACAGTAATGGCAATTAACCACTTGAAAATATGCATATATGATCATTTAACAAAGCTTTGATTTTGGGTTCAAAATTAGCTAATGTAGAATGTCTGAAACAGTCCCACAAACCATTTAACTATTGAGATCGAAAATAATAAGGCGTCATGCAAAAAACAACAAAGCAAATCTTGGCGACAACAAATCAAACAACATAGAAAAATTTATTAAAAATAGATATACTAATTTAATATGGTTTGATCAAGTGATTTACATCAATCTACAAATATAAAAGAGAGAAAACTTATTCAGAGAATAAATTCTCTCCTTAAATAAAACTATCATGAGGACTATATTGTGAATGCAATAACAAAGAATATTCAAATATGGAAAAAATTTAGGACAAACCTTAATATTAACAATCATAATGGGGTGACTTCTTTTTATTTAATCCGCCTTGTGTTGGCAGGTGTTTTGGCACAAACCTTACATATTCCAAAAGTAAAAACATAACTAAACACGGCATACTTATTTTAGTTTTGGATAAACATTCAATTTGCAAGAATTTACAGTTAAAATGAACGATATACATCATTATCATCGGAAAAAGAATTTCTAACTTGTGTAACCCTAAAATTAGGAAACAATGGATGTTTGATGGCTTGATCTACTAGAAATTCTTCACTTAGAACTCACAAATTTTAGAAGTCACAATCATGATAGTGAATTCAATTCTTGTGATGGTCCTCATAGGATAAACATGAACAAGAGCCAAAGTTCATTGAGTACAAAAAGAGAGACTTGTATAGAAAAATAATGAAGCCTACAAAAGTCCATGAATTAGTGTACACAGGATAAGCTGGAAAAATAGGGACTTGTCATAAGGGAATTGAATGGAGGAAATTCTAGAGAGGCATGTGACCTTTTTGTAACTTATGATGACCAAACATATTTTCCTAAGGGGAATGTCATTATAACATTTTTGCTTGTTCTATTGACATTGATTTTCATTTTGTGTCCCATACTTTCTCTTTTGGCTTATCTCCTTACCCAGGTTGAGATTGCATGTGCTAGTGTTGTCCACAAGATTGAAGAACAAATGCATCAAATGTCATATATAGAAGCATTCAACATATATATGCTTTGGGGTTGGTTGTTGTTCTTTGAATTCGAATTATATATACCGATAATATGAAGAGTTGCTATATTATTACTGCAAGTTAACTTATTCTAATAGATTTTTACTACGTTTTGCAAGTTATTGTATCATACAAGTCGCTATAAAGTGTTATTATTTGTTATTATAGGCCAACTTAATATAATCATAAAAAACGTTTCAATACACTATCAGTATTTAGAAAAAAAATCTTTTTTTTTTTTTGTCTTTTGTTTTTAGTGTGATGGTCATGGCGCCTACAATTTTAGACAAAATGTTTCCTATTTATTGAAGACACTGATGAGTCAAACAACATATCTTATTGAAATATAGGTCCACATAGTACCATTTATTGAAAGAATTCATATTTGGTTCCTTTCATTGCTAATGCTATTTTTCACTCCGCATCTCCAAAGTCTCCTCCCCCCGCCCCCCAAAAGAAAGGCCAGTAATACACTGGTCCCACACAAAAAACTTATTTTTATAATACAAATTACAGGACAAACTTGTGTACCTCATGTTGATATAGTAGTACAGCATATCGTTTCTAAAGATAGGAATAGAATAAACTTCAAAAGTTGGAATAAAATACTTTAAACTTCATTGCGAGAGTTAATCAAAGAAAGATAAACATTGAAAAATTCCCTTCTCAAACTTAGATTTACTAAATTTGATGTAATCCTTTTGGT
>AWOL01S0002256.1:0-26476 GCA_000715115.1 Nicotiana otophora
CCAACCCTCTTGCTGAGGTAGTTATGTGAAGAGTTGTCTTACTATGTTTTTCCTCCCTGAAAACTGCATTTTAGACTGTAAGCAAAACAGTTCTCATCTCATGTGATGATATTAGCTTTGATAGCTGAAGGTTTTGTTTTTTGCTTTCGGGAAATGTTTATACCTGATTGCTAAGTTTGCATAGTGGCCTGGATGAACTTTGCCGCGACATCAATCGTGATGTATCAGTTTTCTTAGTTTAATTTTACTTAACATATCGTGTGAAACAACTTTTGTTTTGGACAGTCATAGGATATTTACTGTGTGCACATATCACCAACTAATGCAAATTAACAATTAAAAAAAGCATAATATATCTGACCCCCTAACTTACATACCTAAACTAGTTATGGTCTTAATTACCCCCTTCAACTTACTGCCACATGGATACTTTTTGTACACATGGCATGTTTGATAATAAAAAAACATATTATTATCTTTCTAAATTCATTAATCTTTTAAAAAAATCTTTTCTAGCCAAATTTGTCAAAAAACAAACATGTTTAGAACTTCATTATATATTAGGCCTTTTTTGTTGGTAAACATAATGGAGCTTCACTTAAGTTTTTTTCCAACTTTAGAGATATAAGTTTCATTTAATGATTGTGATGTATAAGTCGCATTCACTGCTTGCGATTTCTAAGTCGATTAACTAAATGTGATTTATAAGTCGCATTCAGCGCTTGCGATTTATAAGTTGCGTTTGCTGATTGTAACTCACTCGCACATGCAGATTGCAATTTATGTCGCTTAAGTCGCATACGCGGATTGCGATTTACAAGTCGCATATGCGGATTGCGATTGCATCCGTGGAATTTTATAAGTGACGACATACCTAATAATAGTCAGGTGATATACTACTCAGTAGAATCTTTCTTGAGTAAAACCAAAATTCCTCCTCTTTTAACATTCTTCAGTAGAGTTATTCAGAATCCCGGAAACAAAATCAAGAAGAAATGCAAAACTTAACACCAAATTAAGAGCACAGAAAATACCAAAAGAAATTAGAAAAAAATAGACTTCATCGTTTTTAACAAAGGAAAATACAAATCTATCACCCGAAGAAAAAAATTCAGCAAAAATCCCACGTTAATATTTTTTCCAACTTTAGAGATATAAGTTTCATTTAATGATTGTGATGTATAAGTCGCATTCACTGCTTGCGATTTATAAGTCGCCATTCACTAAATGCGATTTATAAGTCGCATTCAACGATTGCGATTATAAGTTGTGTTTGCTGATTGTGACTCACTCGCACATGCAGATTGCAATTTATGTCGCATATACGGGGTGCATTTTAAATCGCATATGCGGTTGCGGATTGCGATTACATCTGTGGAATTTTATAAGTGTCGACATACCTAATAATAGTCAGATGATGTATTACTCCGTCACTTGAGTAAAACTAAAATTCCTCCTCTTTTAACATTCTTGAGTAGGGGTGTACAAATAAAACCTATAAACCGTACCAAACCGATAATTCGAGTTAAACCGGAAAAAAAATTCGATTGTGGGTTGGTTTGATTTAGTTTGGTGTTGGTAAAAAAAAGCCGACCATAATTGGTTTGGTTTGGTTTTAACTAAAAAAAGTCAAACCGAAACCAAACCAACCCAACATTACATTTGTACAATTTTTTAAAATATTTTATACATATAAATATTTATTGTAATATAATTTATAAATATTTCTTAAACTTGTTCACAATTTTATCTTTAAACGTATTATTTAAAGTTTAGACTTAACATTCTTGAATGGTCCAATAAATTTTACCCATAAAAGTAGTAAGTCAAATAAAGTTCAAATCAATACTAATCCTAATAAAGGAAATTTAATTCAACACTAAGAATGATAATAGTGTTGGATATCCATTTTTTAGTTTTTCATTAGTTTATAATGAAAAGTGCATAACCTAACTTATTTTTTTCTTTAGTGTTTAGTTGTGTAATTAATTAGTACTTATTAGATGTACTTATTTTAACAATACCTATATAGTATTTTTAGATTATCTTAATTTGTATTATGGCATATTAATTAGTAATATTTTATTTATGCAATTTTATTATCTTTGTTATTGAATATTATTTAGTACAATGCTATGACTAATCTCATATTATTGTGTTATTTTCTTGAAGAATACATTACATAGTTGTATTCTACTAGGACTAAAAAAATATTTGGAGCACAAGTTACATATTTTGCGCTATGAAGAGTTTACCGGGGAAAAAAAACCCGAAAACCGAAAAAATCCGAGATTGAAAAACCTGACTTTATTGGTTTGGTATGGTTTATAGATTTAAAAACCTGACACTATTGGTTTGGTTATTGAAAAATTCAAACCAACCCGATATATGTACACCCCTATTCTTGAGTAGAGTTATTCAGAATCCCAAAAATAAAATCAAGAAGAAATGCCAAACCTGACACCAAATTAAGAGCACAGAAAATATCAGGAAAAATTAAAAACTTCATCGTTTTTAACCAAGGAAAATACAAATCTCTCTCCCGAAGGAAACAAATTCCAAAAAATTCCGGACAGTTATTTTTTTTTTTCCAACTTTGGAGATATAAGTCTCATTTATGATTGTGATTTAGAAGTCGTATTCGCTGCTTGCGATGTATAAGTCATCATTCACTGAGTTCGCATTCACCGATTGCGACTTTCAGCTACAAGTTATAAATCATATTGCAGTCCTAATGTATCACCATTTTTTGTTCAGTATCAGCTGAGCTTAGCCTACAAAGTACAAAAGAATGATGCATCGGGGAAATTCGGATTTTGTGAAGGGTGGACGTTGCCCTCTCTGTTATGCTCGTGGTTTCTCCTTTGATTAAAAAAAATAAATAAAAGAATGCTGTGAATGGGCTGTGAAGATTGCTTTCCTCTTTGGGCTATGTTAAATCATTGCATTGAGAAAATATCCGAATCCTATCTTGGAGGATGAGCCGGTATGGCTTTGTACAATAAACTGATGTATGGAGCCATCCACGAAGTACGCAGAAATTTTTATAGTAATGATTTTCATGGAGATTTAAGAATTAAATTGATTAACAACCCTACAGTTAACACGGATTTCACCGGTTGTTCCAGTTGGTGGTGCCAAGCTTCCCATTTTGAGCATGGAGTTTTTAAAATCCTCAAAAAAAGCAGATGGATCATCCACATAAGTTTGCACTATTTCTCTAGTATTGTCATCCCCAGTTGCTAAGACCTGGTCTGAAACAAGCAACCCTTTTCCCGATAGAAGGTTAACGTAGTACTGATTGTCGAACGTTGATGGTGTCATGTCATCAAGATTTGCTAGTGTTGTGTTTGTATCAGAAACTGAGCACAGTTGTTGCAGTGACTGCAAGAAATCCAAGTTCATGTCTGAATTGCTACCCCCATTTAGCCTGGAACTAAATGTTGAACATCTAGCCCTTCCAATTGTATGTGCACCTTGAGTATAATAAACATTAATTAGTCTTATATATGTTAAATCAATATAATATCATCTAGCCCTTCAAATTAAGTTTACCAGAGAGAGTGACCATATCTTGAAGAGAAAAACCAAGGTTTTGAAAGTTGGAAACAAGGGTGGCAACGTTAGAGTTTGGTCCAGGAATGTTGTTATTTGCTGCTTTTCTGCTAGCTGTTAAGCTATCCTTTCTTCCCATTTGCACTTCCCATCCCCAACCTCGTGACTGCAATAATTATATTGGAGTTGCATGCCTTAATTATTGAAAAAGTTCTGAATTACTTATTTGTTAGTAGTATAAGGAATAATATAATACCAGAACAACAGAATCTCTAGCAGCAATAGCAAGAATATCAGCACAAGATACAGTCTGGGGACAAGCCAGTTCTAAATCAGCTTTGATGGAATCAATCACTTCAAAACCCCTCAATGAGTTCAAGTTTGGGGCAGCTGTTTTCTCTCCAGTAAAATTAGGGGTATCGTCCAGCAACACTGATGCATCACATCCCTGAAATGCTTTTACATATGGAGTATTATTTAACATAAAATATACTACTGTATTCAAATAAAAAGGAAAAAGAAAAAGTGGACTTGCATTAACGAAGCAGTCGTGGAAATGAAGACGAAGCAAAGAAGCAGCCATTCTGGGGTCTTGAGACACTGTTCTTTCCACCCATGAATATATGATAGGTTCAGCTTCTGGGCAGCTGTTTTGGTACAAACCAAAACTTAACACGATGGTTGCATCATTAATGCATGTTTCCTTGGACTTGTTGGGAACACTATTTCCACTAGCAAATGTTACTGAAAAACTCAGTACCATTATGCAGAAAGAAGCTAAGTAGAAGGAAGCCATTTTATTCCTTCTATTTTATGGCAAGTTATGGTTGTTAAGTTAATAAGATGATAGTGAAAGTTGAGGCGTTAAATAGAGAAATTGCTCACTGCTAGTCAGAGGGACAAAGAGAGAGCAGTTGAGAAGAAGACATAGTCTTAAGTGTAATGAGTCAAAGAGAAAAATGAACATTACATGAGAGGTCCCATGGTTTATAACAACCCACCTTATACCAACCGATTTATGTGAGGTATGCAAAATCCTTGTTTGGTCTAGTCTATCTTTTGCAGATCCAATTTTGCAGTCTGAAAATTTGCAGAATCGAAGGTTTTATCACAAAAGAACAGCAAAAGATAGACTCATAGGGCCCTAATGCATAGGGAAATTAATATCCACCCTTAAAACTAACACAGTCGATTTCCTTGACGCAATATTGGTTCCTTTGCTCCAGAGCAAATCTCCGTACAAGTTTGAAGACATTGAACATTTGACGACTAGAGAAAATAATTTATTGTGACATAAGCTTATCATTTGGTGATGCGTTTAGCTAAAATTGTTTTACATATTTAGTTGGAAATTTCTTTTAATTTGTTAATCTTTTGCAACAATCATGTGCAATTTTATATGATTTAATTAGTTTGAAGGTTCTTTAATCTTTTTGTAACAATCTATACTATGTTAATATTAGAGTGTACGTATAAGAATGACTTACTCGTATTATGTTATTAATATTTTAAACATATTGAATTGATATTTTATTAGTTAACTTTCCCCAAATGTGGTCCCAATATATACGCAAAAGTAAAGTTAATACATATGTCGTAATTGATCCAAATCACCGTCAACAGTATGAATTTTAAACCATTCAAAGTAAAACCCAAATCTTGAAATTATTGTTTTCCTACTTAGCTACTATTTTTTGCAAAATATTTCTGCAGTTTAATCGATAAAAAATTCTCTTGCTCCCTGAATTCATGAAAAGCATTATTATCACCAATTTATAGGTGAAGGATTTTGACAAGATGGATATCCATACAGTTAGATCGAGTAGCATCAAAATTAGTCAACATCTTTAAAATATTTCTTGTCCAAGTTTAAGATAAGTATTTACCCGAAAAACGGATAGAGTTAAATTTGTATGTAGTTCTAAGGATATGTGGTATAACTCAATACAAATCGTATGGGTAAATAAGAATATCTAATATTTGACTGTGAGGATGAAAGATATGAAGCTAGAAAGGATAGTTCTTCAATATGAAATGTGTGATATCTTAGTTACAAAGTATGCAAAAAATTGGTCTTTTCAGAAATGTAGCCATCCTCTTTATAGTGGAGGATCCTACTTTAGATATAATTAAAAATACATAGTGGGAGATCCATGATAAATCTGTTTTTTCGTAATTCCTGTCAGGATTCTCTCCTTTAATGGGATTGCAACGACTCTTGTCTATAAGCTCGATCTTGACTCGAGCTCTCGATCTTAACCCGAGCTCTCGATCTTGACTCGAGCTCGATTCTGGCCCGGATCCTCGTATTGATTCGGGGTCTGTGTTGGTCGGTCTCTGTCTCGTAAGCTCGATAACATCACTTTGCATCATAGTTCGATTTGGACTCGGGCTCGATAATGATATCGAGCTCGACATTGATCGGTCCTTAAGGCTCGAAGCTTGGTGACATGACTTCGAATCTCACCCTGATTATGAAGATGCTTCTCCGATCTAATGCATTATCATCTCGACCAGTTCGTACGAAGGGCTAACCGGTTTTTACCGTAAACAACAAGAAGTATGCCTATTTATCAAAATGACTCTAAAACAAAATATTTATAAGACAACAATTGCATCAAAATTCTTTTATTAATTGAAATGCCAGGTTTGAGAAAACAAAGAAACGAAAAGACAAAATATGAAAACTGTGAAAATATGAAAAAAAAAATTAACCATGTGATAATTAAATGTACGTAAGGAAACTCTCATGCTGTGCGGATTGCACAATCAAATAGAAAATTACTCAAGGAAAAAGAAATTGGAAAAAATGTGTCAAAGAAAAACGATCATGTTAGAAAGAAAGTAATGCGGCCCATCTCATTTGTATCGGCGCAATTCCAAGCAGATTTCTATCCAATTATCTATAAAAGCATCACGTCAATTGGTTTTTCCTGAAAAAAAAAAACATCTCATAACATGTTGAAACAAAATTTCAGCTCTTTACTTTCATATAAAGGATCAAACTCGTAAACATCCATTAAACAATATAATTTATATGATAAGTAAGATGCAAGAAGCTAATTGACAACCAAAAAAAAAAAAAAAAAAAATAATCTCCTAACAAAGAGAAAGGCTTTACAAGAAATTCAATATGTTGCTCAATATTTGTATGTTTGATCAGGTTCCGAGGTGCGGGCCCGGGTTGACTTTTTAATTTTCACTATNTCAAATAGATAGTAAAAGAGGAGATGTATATGTAAGGAGTCGAAAAAACATGGATCATTGGGGAATGCAAGAGACAACAGTTTCTTCATAAGATGATTAATAAATTCATAGTTGTCTTCTCATTTGCTTTCAGATTTTGATTAATTGAAATTGTAAAAATCCACTATACATAAAACAGTCAATAACCATACTAATTGAAGATATATATATATATATATATATATTGTACAAAAATGTTACATGTATATTAATTGCTTGAAGGGTAAAAAGATAGAAATCATTTAATGGAAGGTATTTTTTTAAGGACAAAATGGTCACTCAAAATTTAAAAGACATTTTTGTAAATCAACTTTGAAGGTAAGATCTTTCTACTTTTAGTATAATATGATATGATGTTTTTTTAAAAAGTGGTTACTGGCTTGAAGAGCTCGACAATGAGTCTTACTTGTCCAACGGATTCAGGATTACAGTTGTTTAGGAATTTTCTATTTTCTCGCACTACAACATTTTAGACCTTTAACCACCCTTAAAAAGTGTGGCCTAAACTATCAAAAAGTGTAGCATTTAATCAAAGGTCACACTTTTCAACTTTAGGCAACGCTTTTCAAGGGTGACCTAAACGAGCGTAACATTTTTCCTAAGGCCACGCTTTACGAGTGTTGCTTTAGAAGCTACGCTTCAAAAGTGTGGCCTATACGGTACATAAGCCACGCTTCTACATACACTTATAGCAACACTTTTTAACTCCTACAAAAACACTTCCAAAGTGTGACCTTTGGTACCTTATAGGCCACACTTTTCATGCGTGGCTTCTACAAGAACCCTTGTAAAGTGCTACCTTTCTTATAAAAATAATTTTTATAATATATTCGGTAATCATATATTTTGTGATCATTTTTAAAGTATAAAAATCTCAAACTGTCACGACCCGATTTCATCTATAGGTCGTGATGGCGCCCAACACTACAGCTAGGCAAGCCAACTAATAAATTAAGCATATATTGATTAAACTTTTAATCCAAGAAAATAATAAAATACTAAATTCTACCAATATTTGCGTGCCAAGACCTGTTGTCACAAGTACATGAGCATCTAGTAGATTATACAAAACTCCAAATACTGTCTGAAATGAAATAGACAGAATGTAAATATAAGAAGAGACACTAGTAGCTGCAGAACGGCTCAGAAAGGCAGCTCACCACTATGCCTCAGGATGACGTGGATATGTGGTAATATGTCCTCCACTAGTACCTGTCTCAGATCCTGCACAAAAAGTGCATCAAGTGTAGTATGAGTACGAAAACAACGTGTACCCAATAAGTATTAAACCTAATCTCGAAATGGTAGAGACGAGATGGCCGACTTTGACACTCACTATGGGTCAATAATAATAATTGAAATAAAACTAGAATATTTAAATCAGCATGATTCACAGAATATAACAATAATTTATTTAACCAGCAGAAATAATTAAATTCCTTCAAAATGTAACAATTCTCAATATATATATTAAATCCTTCAATTTCAATAAAATTCCAATTTATCAAATAACTTTACAGGGTGCAATTCAATTTCAATAAATTTTTAATTTATCAAATAGCTTTACAAGCTGCAATAAACCGTCAAAGTATCATGTAATTATTATTATTGCTAAGCACGATTTCTTTCGAGGACGTACGGCCCGACCCAGAGTTTCGTGTACACTGCCGAGGGACGTGCAGCATGATCCATAGATGCATCTATCTTATCGAGGCATTCGGCCAGCTCCACAAGAAAGGAGGACATTTTCTTATGTGCCTCCAGAAGGAGAGTATATTTATTATAAAATTTATTCGAGAGGATAACAGTTTTATTTCAACAATTAATTAATCTAAACAAAAATTAAGCATATGAAAGTTTCATATTTTTCCACCTTTCATAACAATTCACAATATATACATCAAATATTTTAATTAATAAATAATACAATTTACACAAGTAATTCATGCTTTGAGTCTTAAACTACCTGGATTTTAGCATTAATAGTAGCTACGCACGGACTCTCGTCACCTCGTGCGTACCTCTGTTTTAAAAGGCATTTCTGGGGCGAGCCCCGGGGCGAGGCGTACCAAAAACTCCCTGGGGCGATGATGTGGGGCAAAAGTCTCAAGAGGCGTACGCCCCGTAATTTGGGGCGTATGCCCGGGCGTTTGGGACGCATTTTTTTAGTAAAGAGTAAGCTCTAGAGACTTTTTCAAATTAAAACAAAATTTGTTGAATTAGCCCTTCATATAATACCCAAATTCTCAAAAGTCAGTTTTGTAATTACTCAAAAGGTTTAAAAAGGAACTCAAAAGCATTAAATTTAAAAGTAAAGACTTTTTTTATTGATTTAAGCCCTAATTCATGGTTTTCCCAATTTTTTATCTTGTCCACTAGTCTGCTAATATCTCCCAAAAGCAACGAATATTTAATTTTTTTTAAAATAGAAAGAGAACTACATTTTTCTTTATAGCAACAAATTCAAAGTTCAAATTGCAGGTTAATCATCCTTTTTGTTCCTCCATATAGAAAACTTTATTCTTTTAGACTCAAATTACTTGTGCTTGTAAGTAACGTATAATGGATTGTTTTGATTAGTTTTGTGTGGGGATGGAGCACACATATATATAGTTTTCTTCAATTTTTATGCAATTTTACCTGTTTATAAATATTAACTGTCATTATATTATTTTATAAAATATTAAAAATTAAATACTTATGGGGCTTACGCCCCGCGCCTCGGGGCTTACGCCCCGCTGAAGCATATGTAAAACGCTTCGCCTTATGCCCACGCCTTTTAAAACACTGGTGCGTATGTAGCCCCCGCAATTAGCAACAATTATTTAATTTAATCACATATAGGATAAATATTCCCCTCACAAGATTAGACAAGAGACTTACCTCATCTTGCTCCACTTTAATCCACTATAAGGCCTTTTCCACGATTATCCAACTCTGTCTAGCTCGAATCTAGCCAAAATAATTCGATACAATCACTAAAAATTATAGGAATCAATTCTATAAGAAAATACTACATTTTTAATAAAAATCTCAAAATTAATTAAAAATTCGTCCATGGGGCCCACATCTCGGCATCCGGCGAAAATTATGAAATCCGACAACCCATTCAATTACGAGTCCAACCATACCAGTTTTACTCAAATCCGACTCCGAATCGATATCGAAATCTCAAAAATTCATTTTTATGAGATTTCTAAATTTTTTCAAATTTCAATCTCAAAACACTAATTAAATGGTGAAAACAATGATATATTTGTGTATATAGACCAAATCCGAGTTGGAATCACTTATCCCAAATGTCTTTCCTTGAAAATCTGTCAAAAGTCGCCTCTGTTCAAGCTCAAGTTTGTCAAAAATGGCAAATGGGTTGAATGCCTCTATTTTTATAACTTACAGATCTGTCCAGTTCGATCTTGGGAGCTCGATATCTTGGGAGCTCGATCTGTCCAGTTCGATCTCGGAAGCTCGATCTCGGGAGCTCGATCTTGGGAGCTCGATCATGGGAGCTCAATCTTGGGCCCCGATTTTGGGCCTCGATCTTGGGCTCGATCACAGCCCAGAATTTCCAGCAGAAGAGAAAAATTGCAGCAGCTGTTTAAGTCCAATTTTTGATCCGTTAATCATCTGAAACTCACCCGAGGCCCTCGGGACCTCAATCAAATATACCAATAAGTCCTAAAATATCATACAAACCTAGTCGAGCCTCTAAATTACATCAAACAACGCTAAAACCACGAATCATACCCCAATTCAAGCTTAATGAAACTAAGATTTTTCAACTTCTACATTCAATGTCGGAACCTATCAAATCAAGTCCGATTGATCTCAAATTTTACACACAAGTCATAAATGATATAACGGAGCTATAAAAATTTTCGGAACTGAATTCCAACTCCGGTATCAAAAAGTCAACTCCTCGGTCAAACTTCCAAACTTAAATTCTTGTTTTTAGCCATTTCAAGCCTAATTTAACTACGAACTTCGAAATAAAATTTCGAACACGCTCCTAAGTCCAAAATTATCATACGGAGCTGTTGGAATCATCAAAATTCTATTCTGGGGTCGTTTGCACATAATTAGACATCATGTCACTATTTTGAACTTAAACTTTTAATGTTTCATCAAAATTCCATATCTCGGGTTAGGGACCTCAGAATTTGATTTCGGGCATACGCCCAAGTCCCAAATCACGATACGGACCTACCGGAACTGTCAAAATACTGATCCGAGTCTGTTTACTCAAAATATTGGCCAAAGTCAACTCAATTGAGTTTTAAAGCTCTAATCCACATTTTAATCCATTTTTCACATTAAAACTTTTCAGAATATTTTACGGGCTGCGCATGCAAGTCGAAGAATGATAAATAGTACTTTTCGAGGTCTTAGAATACATAATTAATTATTAAATTTAAAGATGACATTTTGGGTCATCACACAAACACCGCATCAAATAACAAATAACCAAAAAATATTCATGTGTACACTTGCTATGAACTTCCAATATATATATATATATATATATATATATATATATATCGTGTACCATATTTCTAAAATACAACAAATTGTTCAAAGGTGCGTCCTAACAATGAACTTTAAAATGAATATATGTATCATGATAATATTTTAAACACATCAATCAGCTAAAGCTAGCATCTATTAGAAACCTCATTTGTTATCCTCTTAGCTACATGTAACTTTTCTGAAACATGGCCGGTTTATGTCCATTCGCATCATCTCCTGATTTTGTAAGTGATACGTTTTTGTAAGCTTGACCTCCACATTAATTTAAGCCGCATGTAAGCTTTCCTTGTTCAAACCAGCAGAAACTTCTAAATGTTTCTGGACCTTAAGTTTCCCATTTGTATTTTATTTGTTCTCATCAGTAGCTTTGACTTTCCATACTTACAATTGAGACAAACAAAGATGCATCATTTGTTTTAGCCTACTAATAATGTAAAACATTTATATCTCTATATCAGCTCCAAATATATAATGTCAGATGAATACTATGAAGTTGGAGGGATTCAAATACATGAAAGCACTAATTTTTGGGACATATACCTAAGGGAGGAAATTCATTGCACCTTGGGAAAAGTACGAAAATGATACGGTTAAGTGTTTCCAAAGCAGTAAAAGATGATCCTAAACAACGACTATATATTGGTCGGAAAAATCTATTTTGCACCTTTGATGTCGAGGTCACCATTCTTCACACAACAAAAAACTTATAAAAGAAAGAAATAATGTCAAATGTTTAGTTAGAAACATTATTGGATGCATTCCTTTATTTATGGAGAAATAGAGAAAAGAGAGAAATATTAAATGTACCCATAGAAGCCCAAATGATCCAGTTTGTAGACTGAACTTTACACCAGCTGTGCATCTCAACGTGCACCACACTTACTCGACAAGATATAACAGTTTGAAGATCTATTTTCGCACCAAAATAGCAAGCTAAATTGCACCAGATCAATCCCTTTTATGCACCAGGATAAGGAGCTATATTGCATCAGATCAGTCCAAAAATTACACTAGCACGGTGAATGTCTTGTGCATGCTGTCAACGTTTCTCTGAAACAAGATCTAAAAATTTTAAATGAAACAAGTAGCATACTGAACGATGACTGCATTTCAACTGAAGAGGATTACTAAAAGATCGAAAATTTGGTCAACAAAAGAGACAATATGATCATTAAATTGAATGTCACGATCCAAAATCTCACCTCAGGCGTCGTGATGGCACCTAGTCTCTAAGACTAGGTAAGCCGATTTCAATTACATTTCAAACCATTTTTTTAAATCAAAACTAACAGCGAAAATAATTACAAATATAACAACCTTCCCAAGACTGGTAATACAGAGTCACGAACACTAACTGAATACATAGAATAATCTCAAGGATCTAATACTCAATATTGTTTGATTAAAAATTAACAGCACAATAAAATGAAAAAACTCCAAGGGACTGCGACGACCAAGCAGCTCTACCTTGAATCCTTACGATCCTGCTTTAACTCTGTCCAAGTCCGATATCTCCAATACCTGGCTCTGCACAAAAATGTGCAGAAGTATAGTATGAGTACACCGCAGTCGGTACCCAGTAAGTATCAAGACTAACCTCAGTGGAGTAGTGACGAGATACAGTCAAGACACTCACTAGTCTATTAACCTATGCAATATAGTATATAAAATAATAGGAAACAAATAACAATAATGGCAACACTAATCAACCAGTAATCTGCACAACATGGCAACAAGAACGTCATTAATATTACTCAACAAATAATAAATATAAATACACCCAATTAATTCAAGTCTTTAAAATATAAATCTTACGCCTATATACTTCTCAAATAATAATCTTTAGAATATAATACTATCCAATAAATATATTTCGAATATACTCCCTTCAAATAAATATATTTCAAATATAATTATTTCAAATAAATCTCTTTCAAATATAATTCCTTCAAATAAATATCTTTCGAATTTGATTCTTTCAAATAGATCCTTTTGAATAATAATCCTTCCAAATAAATATTTTGAATATAATTCTTTCAATTCGAAGTCACCATCTGACACCTCATTTCAAAATCATAAAATACGGATCTCAGCCCACTTTCATATTTCCACGGCACCTCGTGCCAAATTTCTCTATCACAACCGCATGGACAACACACGTGCCAATATCATCATTATTTAGCCACGACACCTTGTTCCCTCATTTTATATCACAACTGCACAGACAATTCACATGACAATATTATCATTATTTACTCACGGCACCTCGTGCCCACATTTCATATCATAATCCGCCTGGCAATGGCCACAGACCCCCAATTTCAACATAAATCAGACTATTACCAATTTACCAACAACAAGACCAATTGCACGAGATATAAAAATAAACACAAAGAAAATCACAACATCACATAAAAATTACCAACGCAACAACTCCACATCTTCACATATCATCCCTAACAATAGCCACCCTTATTACTCCTATAATAGCTTCCTTTATCCCTCCGCCCTGACAATATCAATAGACACCATTATCGCTCCTATAACCACCCTTATCACTCCGTCCAGACAATATCCCAACACACATAACAACGGTGAAATGCCATCCTTATACCCACATAATATCAACAGTGGAATGCCACACTTATATCCTCAAAATAATAACTCAAATAAAACAACAATTTACATGTAATATTATCACGGCAACATAACCAAAAAAAACCCAATTAACATCACAAATTGCCCAACGGCCACAGTCAAATTCCAAAGATATAACAGAATCAATTAATTTCACAACAAATAGCCCAAGGTTCCACACAATACGTATAAACTCTCGAATGAACAACAGAGATGGAAAAATAACTCAACATAGGACAACACCCTTTTTTTTAGTACAATTTTTTGGTAAATATACTAATACCTTTCTTAAGCTTATTTAATTAATTATTTACAAATGAAAAATTCATAATGAAATTAAATTTCAAGAAATATCAAATCATCAAACTCACGGAATTCACATTAATATACAAGTAAAAATCACATCAAACTATCATTTAAAAATAAATTCAACAAACACGAATTGAGGCGTGGCAAATAGATGATTTAATAAATACCAACAATTATCCAATTTACTACACAATATGTCTAAGACTTTGACCTACTATATTTTGCACATATAAGCCCGAGTACGTACTCATCACCTCGCGTACACAGTTTTTCAAATTTCACAAATGGCACATAAGACTCGATGCCTAAGGGGTAATTCCCACACCCGAAGTTAGGCAAGATACTTACCTTTTTGAAGTTATGCCGATATTTCAAAATCACCTTCTTACTTGAATTGACCTCCGGACCGCTTAAATCTATCAAAATTAATTGTATAACTTCATTAAAATTTATCGAAAATAATTTCGGATAATAATACGTCGACTTAAAAATTTATTCCAAAAAGTCAACAAAAGTCAACGTGTGGCCTGCCCCTCGGAACCTGACATAATTTTCATGAAATTCGAATACCCATTCCGATACGAGTTCAACCATACTAATTTTATCCAATTCCGATAACAACTCGATCTCCAAATCTTAAATTTTTGTTTTTGGAAGATTTTGTCAAAATCTTGATTTCTTCCATTAAAATTCGAATTAAACGATGAATATAATCATAGATCCATGAAATATAAATACTTTAGGATATAGGATACTTACCCAAGTCAAAGTCGTGAAGAACTCCTCTAAAATTTCCCCAAAACCGAGCTCCAAAATCTCAATCGAAAATGACAAAGTGACTGATTTTTGGTCCTTATGTTGCTGCCCAGTTTCGCACCTGCGGGCACTGTTCACGCTTCTGCGGGCACCGTTCATGCTTCTGCGATCACTATTCATGCTTCTGTAAAAACAAACAGCAAGCTGCCCAGAAATTTTAGCAGCTTTTCTTCAAGTCCGAATTGAACCGTTAACCTTCTGAAATCCACCTAAGGCCCTCGGAACCTCAACCAAATATACCAACACGTCCCAAAATACAATACGAACTTAGTCAAGGCTTCAAACCATGTCAAACAATGCCGAAATTATGAATCACGCATCGAATTGAATTATGAGTTTTCAAATCTTCTAACTTCTATATTTTGCACCGAAACGTATCAAATCAATCCGGAATGACTTCAAATTTTGCACACAAGTCATAAATGACGAAATTGAGCTATTCAAATTTCTGGAATCGAAATCCGACCTCGTTGTCAAAAATTTAACCTTCAGTCGGACTTTTCAAAAATTTTTCATTTTCCAACTTTCGCCAAAACGCGTCGAATTGTCCTACGGACTTCCAAATTCAAATCCGAACATACGCCTAAGTCCAAAATCACCATACGAAGCTATTGACATCATAAAAATTTCATTCCAGAGTCGTTTGTTTAAAAGTCAACTCTCTGGTTAACTCTTTCAATTTAAGCTTTTAAATAGAAATTGTTCTTTCAATTTAATTCTAAATCTTCCGAAAATCAAACTCGACCACACCCGCGGGTCATAATACATATTACAAAACTGCTCGAGACCTTATGTCACTGAACGGGGTGCAAATTCTTAAATCGACAAGTTGGGTCGTTACATTCTCCCCCTCTTAAACATACGTTCGTGCTCGAACGTGCCAAGAATCTTTCTGATGACATTAAATTACTGAGTGCATTATTTCACACATACTCACGGGTGATTCTATGTCACCGTAAATTTAACAGGTGTCCGACAACATCATCTCAATGGAGATTATTTCTTTTATTCACACTTATAAGCCTTTAAGCCAATTCCTTAACGCTCCCAATAATTTTTGAATTCCTAACATCAACACACGGCATTAGTCTCAACCGGATGTAGCAATTCGTGTCTACGAACACGACATACGTATGTTCATAACCACATCTCTGGTCGTGATAACTGATTATAATTAATTTCCAACATCTTCAATTAATTCGTATTCACCAAAATCTCATTTCAACTTTTCGTAACACTGGCAGCAACAAGCGGGGCATGAATACCTCATAATTATTTACCCGAATTAACGAGTCACATTTAGCGCCACCTGGGCACCCACCTTATAGGCTAAAACTCAATGTTTACATCACAATTATGGTTAATATGCACAAAAAATATACAAGAATTATCAAATAAGCCTAACATGCATGACTCCCTATTTATACTATAGTAAAAATTAAATTTCACAAAGGGAGAATTATAAACTCATAAAAATTTTCACAAGGACCTCGTCCTTATATAACTTCCACTGTGGCTTGTAGCTCGGTTTAAATATTTCACATCATATATAAAAATGCGAGAATCTTGTCCTCAACTCCGAATCACAAGTATTGCACATTGTGCCAACTGAAATTTTCAATTTCCTTTCTTTCTTCTTTTCAATAAATGTCGTAAATAATTTTCTCAACACATAACGAACCCTCATCCCGGTAGGACATAAAATTCATGAAATTAAAATCAATTATTCCAAAATCACATCAAAACCCACTGTAGTGAATAATAAAAATTACTTTTGGACTTATAACCCCCAATGGTGTACAAAAATAAAAATGATAGACTCGGGCTATCATAATGAAATTTCCCAACATGGATAATATATAAGTGGGTCACAAAGTTACGAAGCTCACCCATAAGTGGAGCATAATAGGAGGACTCACCTCAATATTCAGAACCGAATCAAATTAAGGGAAAATATCCTTTTATAACAAATCGGGATCATACCTGTAATGACACCATCTGGTGTAGTGGCCCCCGCCACACCATAGCAGATATATCAACGGGCTGGGCCTCCCCCTCTAGGGCACCCTCTACCCGCCTGTCCTCCACCCCTAACTGGCTGTGCACGTGGGGTAGCAATTGCATTGGGGCCCATAGCCTGGGTGTTCTCATGAAATCCACCTCTCCCAAGTCTGGGACAATCTCTTATAATGTGCCTAGTATCACCACACTTATAACAACCCCTCTGAGGTTGCTGCTGCTCGTACTGAGTCTGTGCCAGATAACTGGAATAACCACTGTAAAAAAATCATATCAGTGGTGCACTATAAGGACTTACTGGAGCACCCCGAGTAATCTGATGTGCGGAATGAGCTGGCCGACTGCTCGAGCCTCCGCCATAATGGGTCATAGCCGATGAGTAAAATTCATTGAACCCTCCATAGCTTCGAGACCTTTTGGCATCTTTATACTCCCTTTCCTCACCTAGAACACCCTCAATCCTCCTCGCAATCTCCACTAGTTGCTGAAATGGAATATCAGTTTGCAACTCTCGAGCCATGCATATTTTAAGATCATAATCGAGCCTCTCAATGAATCTGCGAACCCATTCTATGACTGTAGGAACCAAGATAGGTGTATGACGGGCTAACTCACTGAACCTGATAACATATTCTGACACTGTCATAGTGCCCTAACGCAACTGTTCAAACTCTGTGCGCCACACATCTCGAAGAGTCTGGGGAACAAACACTTTCAAAAATATTTTTGAAAATTAAGCCCAAGTTGGTGGTGTTGCATCGGCTGGTCTATCTTCTTCATAAACTTGCCACCACTGATACGTTGCGCCTGACAACTGAAATGTAGTAAAGGCAACTCCGCTCACTTTCACAATACCCATGGTGCGGAGAATACAGTGACAATTTTCTAGAAATTCTTCGGCATCCTTTGTAGATGTGCCACTGAAAGTAGGTGGACTATACCTCTTAAACTTCTCAAGTCTCTTTTGTTCTACTTCTGATTCCCCTGGCCTGACCTGAGGCTGAACCGGAATAACAGGTTGTACCGGTACTACACCCGGAACCTGACCAATGTAAACTCGCTGCTCTAGAATACGGGCGGTAGGAGTCTGAACTCCTCCCCCAACCTGTAAAATATTTGGTGAAACGGAGATCAATCCCGCCTGAGTCAATGTACCCAACATGTTTAGGAACTGTACTAAAGTCTTCTAAAGTCTAGGGGTAACAACAGGTGTCTCTGGTTCCTGTCCCCCAATTAGAGCAACTGGCCGCTCCTCAACTGCTGCTCTGACAGGTGCTCCAATCGCGGCACGTGCCCTTCCTCGAGCTCTACCTCGGCCTCTACCTAGATCCCAGCCTCTTGCAGCCCTAACAGCATGTGCGGATGCATGCTCAGCTAACCCGGTAACACGTGTCCTCACCATCTGTGAGAGAACAGAGATACAAAGGCTCAAATTCCACAATCAACAAATCCGCACGATAGGAATGAAAGAAGTAGAAATTTCCTAACAATTCTGTAGCCTCTCGGAGATAAGTACAGACGTTTCCGTATCGATCCGCAAAACTCTACCAGACTCGTTCGTGACTCGTAGAACCTATGGACCTAGAGCTATGATACCAACTTGTCACGACCCAAAATCCCACCTCAGGCGTCGTGATGGCACCTAGTCTCTAAGACTAGGTAAGCCGATTTCAATTACATTTCAAGTCATTTTTTTTAAATCAAAACTAATAGAGGAAATAATTACAAATATAACAATCTTCCCAAGACTGTTACAGAGTCACGAATACTAACTGAATACATAGAATGATCTCAAGGATCGAATACTCAATACTATTTGATTAAAAATAAACAGTACAATAAAATGAAAATACTCCAAGGGACTGCGACGACCAAGCAGCTCTACCTTGAATTCTTACGATCCCGCTTTAACTCTGTCTAAGTCCGATATCTCCAATACCTGGCTCTGCACAAAAATGTGCAGAAGTATAGTATGAGTACACCACAGTCGGTACCCAGTAAGTACCAAGACTAATCTCAGTGAAGTAGTGACGAGGTACAATCAAGACACTCACTAGTCTATTAATCTGTGCAATATAGTATATAAAATAATAGGAAATAAATAACAACAACAGGGCAACAAGAACACCATTAATATTGCTCAATAAATAATAAATACAAGTACACCCAATTAATTCAAGTCTTTCAAATATAAATCTTTCGCTTATATACTTCTCAAATAGTAATCTTTAGGATATAATACTATCCAATAAATATATTTCGAATATACTCCCTTCAAAGAAATATCTTTCAAATATAATTATTTCAAATAAATCGCTTTTAAATATAATTCCTTCAAATAAATATCTTTCGAATTTGAGTCTTTCAAATAGATCCTTTTGAATAATAATCCTTCCAAATAAATATTTTGAATATAATTCTTTAATTCGAAGTCACCATGTGACACCTCATTTCAAAATTATAAAATACGGGTCTCAGCCAACTTTCATATTTCCAAGACAACTCGTGCCAAATTTCTCTATCACAACCGCATGGACAACTCACGTGCCAATATCATCATCATTTAACCATGATACCTCGTGCCCTCATTTCATATCACAACTGCACGGACAATTCACGTGCTAATATTATCATTATTTACTCACGGCACCTCGTGCTCACATTTCATATCATAATCTGCCTGGCAATGGCCACAGACCCCCAATTTCAACAAAAATCAGACTATTACTAATTTACCAACAACTAGACCAATTGTACGAGATATTAAAATAAACACAAAAAAAATACAACATCACATAAAAATCACCAACGCAATAATTCCAATCATCACATATCATCCCTGACAATAACCACCCTTATCACTCCTATAATAGCCTCCCTTATCCCTCTGCCCTTACAATATCAATAGCCACCCTTATCGCTCCTATAACGACCTTTATCTCTCCTATAACCACCCTTATCACTCCGCCCAGACAATATCCCAACACACATAACAATGGTAAAATGTCACCCTTATAACCACATAATATCAACGGTGGAATGCCACCCTTATATCCTCAAAATAATAACTCAAATAAAACAACAATTTACATGAAATATTATCACGGCAACATAACAAAAAAAACCAATTAACATCACAAATTGCCCAACGACAACAACCAAATTTTAAAGATATAACATAATCAATTAATTTTACAACAAATAGCCCAAAGCTCCACACAATACGTATAAAATCTCGAATCAATAACAGAGATGGAAAAATAACTCAGCACAGGACACCACCCCTTTTTTTATACAAATTTTTGGTAAATATACTAATACCTTTCTTAAGTTTATTTAATTAATTATTTACAGAGGAAAAATTCATAATGAAATTAAATTCCAAAAAATATTAAATCATCAAACTCACGGAATTCACATTAATATACAAGTAAAAATCACATCAAACTGTCATTTAAAAATAAATTCAACAAACACGAATTGAGGCATGGCAAATAGATGATTTAATAAATGCCAATAATTATCCAATTTACTACACAATATGTCTAAGACTTTAACCCATTATATTTTGTACATATAAGCCCGAGTACGTACTCGTCACCTCGCGTACACGGCTTTTCACATTTTACAAATGGCACATAAGACTCGATGCCTAAGGGGTAATTCCCCCACTCGAGGTTAGGCAAGATACTTACCTTTTTTAAGTTATGCCGATATTCCAAAATCGCCTTCTTGTTTGAATTGACCTCCGTACCGCTCAAATCTATCCAAATTAATTGTATAACTTCATTAAAATTCATCAAAAACTATTCTGGATAATAATACGTCGATTTAAAAATTTATTCCCAAAAGTCAACAAAAGTCAATGCGGTCCCCCCTCGGAACCCAATATAATTTTCATGAAATCCGAACACACATTCCGATACGAGTTCAACCATACCAATTTTATACAATTCCGATAACAACACGACCTCCAAATCTTAAATTTTTGTTTTTGGATGATTTTGCCAAAATGTTGATTTCTTCCATTAAAATCCGTTACAATCATAAATTCATGAAATATAAACACTTTAGGATATAGGACACTTACCCAAGTCAAAGTCGTGAAGAACTCCTCCAAAATCGCCCAAAAACCGAGCTCCAAAATCTCAATCGAAAATGCAAAGTGACTGATTTTTGGTCCTTATGTTGCTGCCCAGTTTCGCACCTGCGGGCACTGTTCACGCTTCTGTGGGCACCGTTCACGCTTCTGCGATCACTATTCATGCTTCTATAAAAAAAACAGCAAGCTGCCCAGAAATTTCAGGAGCTTTTCTTCAAGTCCGAATTGATCCGTTAACCTTCTGAAATCCACCCGAGGACCTCAGAACCTCAACCAAATATACCGACACATCCAAAAATACAATACAAACTTAGTCGAGGCTTCAAACCATGTCAACCAACGCCGAAATTACGAATCGCGCATCGAATCGAATTATGAGTTTTTAAATCTTTCAACTTCTATATTTTGCACCGAAACGTATCAAATCAATCCGGAATGACTTTAAATTTTGTACACAAGTCATAAATAACAAAATGGAGATATTCAAATTTCCAGAATCGAAATCTGACCTCGTTATCAAAAATTTAACCTTCAGTCAGACTTTCCAAAAATCTTCAATTTTTCAACTTTCGCCAAAATGCGTCGAATTGTCCTACGGACTTCCAAATCCAAATCCGAACATACGCCTAAGTCCGAAATCACTATACGATGCCACTGACATTATAAAAATTCTATTCCAGGGTCGTTTGTTCAAAAGTGAACTCTCCGGTCAACTCTTTCCATTTAAGCTTCTAAATAGGAATTGTTCTTTCATTTTAATTCTAAATTTTCCGAAAATCAAACTCGACCATACCCGCGGGTCATAATACATATTACGAAACTGCTTGAGACCTTAAGTCACTGAACGGGACTTAAATTCTTAAATCGACAAGTCGGGTCGTTACATTGAAGCTCCCAGGATCGAGTGTCAATGGCATCAACCGTTCTGTGTTTTAAGTAGTTCTGCACATTTATTATCAGCAGACAGAGTCTATTGCCATGACCTTAACAGTCAAAGGGATATTTAATTGAGAAAACTTCCTCAAAAGGCATCACGCATATTGAAATACACTACTCTTAGACCACAAAGTTAAACAGAACATGATAAATAAAGAGTTATAAAGACCTTAACATGATTGAAATAAACAGAAAATGATAAATGGAAAAAGAACCCAAAGAGTGACAAAACTATTTTTCATCATGTCCCTGACAAATTAAGATAACAATTAATGACATAGTGCAGTGGAAGAAACACACAACTCTTAGACCACAAAGTTAAACAGAACATGATAAATAAAGAGTTATAAAGACCTTAACATGATTGAAATAAACAGAAAATGATAAATGGAAAAAGAACCCAAAGAGTGACAAAACTATTTTTCATCATGTCCCTGACAAATTAAGATAACAATTAATGACATAGTGCAGTGGAAGAAACACACAACTCTTAGACCACAAAGTTAAATGTATGTTTTACCTTCTCTTACAATGCTATTAAATAGGAAAAAAATAATAAAAATTATTACGAGATACTGAACTAGCCAGAGCGTGACTCAACAAAGCAAAGCAAGACTATACGAAAGACAAAGGAAATAGTGCAAACAAAGGAACTAAGATAACTTATATGAGAACAACAAGACAAAGAGATTAATCATCTATAATATTAACATAATGTAGTTTCTCTTTCTTTTTTTGAGAATAGTAAAAACACAAAGTAGTTAATTTATCAGTTATCAAATCAACCCAAAAAGTATGTTTAATTTTTATACCCGGATGGTATGCTTATGTGTCTGAAGATCTCTGTACTCCTTGGTCAGACCACGGCTAATGATGTATACCTGTTATAAAAAAATAAAACAATCAAAACTGGTTTAAAGCTTCAGGTTCATGCCACCAGAATTGTTTCTCCATTAGATTTGTAAACTCATCTCTAACATAAATTCTAAACGGACTTGTGTAGTTTTGAAATATTCGAGTTCTTCAATGAAAAACAGAAGCTTTTAGTTCTACTCAAGTCAATCAAGTTGAGTTCCACTAAAGAAATGTGGTTTAGCTAAATTCGTGAGTTTCACAACATTTTATCATTTAAATGGACATTTCAAATATCCTCGGCAATCACCAACTCTTCCTTCATTATCTAGATCAAGCAAAAGAAAATTAAAGAAATATAAACAAATGCATTGTCAAAAATATAAATATATTAAAATGTAGGTGAATATGTTAGACAATAAAGCAGTATATAGAACGATTTCAAACCTCTTATGTGAAACCCACAACAAATCTATCCATACACAGATCTTCTTCTGAAGATCGTCGCCGACTGGGTGCCATCGACAATCCCATCTTTTGAAAAATCGAGTGAAGAAAAAGTTTTCTTCGTGGGTTTCAAGCCCTAGACCTAGAGTGAGGGGGAAGCTATGGAAAATGTTAGAGGGAATAGTTTAAGTTAGAAATTTTAGAGGGAATAGTTTAAGTGGGAAAGTTTTGTATGAATTTCGTAAATATTTTAGACCACGCTTGGACGGTGTTGCTTTTAAATATACCAAAAGTAATGCTAGTAAAGTGTAGCTTCATATGTGGATAGCGTTCTCAAAAGATTTTACATTAGGCAATGCATACAGTGTGTAGTCTTTGTACATAAAGAGCACGTTTTACGAGTGTTACCTAAAATGCGTTGCAAAAAGCTCTTAATAAAGGCCACCCTTATAAAAGTGTGCATATAGCTATTTTTGACAACATTTTTCAAGCGTCGTCTATAAAAGGTATTGCCATAGGCCAATTTTGTTGTAGTGTCGAATGTCAAAATAATACAACTTTGAAGGTAGGATCTTTCTACTTTAGTATAATATGATATGATATTTTTTTAAAAAGTGGTTGCTGACTTGAAGAGTTCGACAATGAGTCTTGTCCAACGGACTCAGGATTACAGTTGTTTAAAAATTTTCTATTTTCTCGAATGTCCAATTAATACAACAATAACATACCCAGTATTATCCCACATCGTAGGGTCTGGGGAGGGTCGTGTGTACGCAGACCTTACCCCTACCTTGTGAGGATAGAGAGGTTGTTTCTAATAGAACCTCGGCTCAGGAAAGTATAAGCACCACATTAATAAAAATATAGACACGAAGGGACAGTACCATAAAGTCATATAAAAGCAGAATAAAAACAACAAGATAGTAAGGTGATCAACAAAGAAAGCACACAACGGTTAGTCATAAAAATCTACTACCAACAGAAAGCGAGACTGCATGCCAATACTACTGTTATGAATACTCTAGGCTACCTACTCTACCACTCTAATCATCAACCTCTATACCTTCCTATCAAGGGTCATGTCCTCGGTCAGCTGAAGTTGCGCCATATCTTTCCTAATCACTTCTCCCCACCTCTTCTTTGGCCTATCTCTACCTCTCCGTAGGCCCTCCAATGCCAACCTCTCACACCTCCTCACAGCGGCGTCTGTGCTTATCCTCCTCACATGACCAAACCACCTAAGATGCGCTTCTCGCATCTTGTCCTCAATAGGGGCCACACCCACCTTATCGCGAATAACCTCATTTTTGATCCTATCTAACCTGGTGTGCCCGCACATCCATCTCAACATTCTCATCTCTGCTACCTTCATCTTCTGTACATGAGCGATCTTCACTGGCCAACACTCAGCCCCATACAACAATGTTGGTCTGACTATCACTCTGTAGAACTTACCCTTAAGTTTCGGTGACACCTTCTTGTCACACAAAACACCGGAAGCGAGTCTCCATTTCATCCATCCTGCCCCAATACGAATGTCCAAATAATGTCAAAACATCATCTGGGAAGCTGAAAGGATAAATTGTTCTATGGTCGCCACTAACAATGAAGAACGTCGCCAAGTCAGCATGGTAGGACTGTTAGAGATATAATAGATATTCCCTAGATCCAATCTCATATTTGATGGTTTGAACATATTTTTGTGAAAGTTATTTAATATAAAATATATATGGCATTTGATATTCTTTTTTCATTATATTAATTTTTTGATTAATTTGATAAGATTCTTGATTAAATTTTGAGACTTATCATGATGGAGATCATGATAATGAGAGTAAAATTTCTTTTAATTTAATCTAAATTTTTTCTTGATCGTAGGATTATTAATTTAGATATTACTAATCCGGTTAGATCAATATTTATGTGATCGTCTTTATGAGATAAATATCAGTTGATCTCATTAACTAAATCACATAGATAGATGATATATATGAAGATATGATCATTGAAATGACTTATTGGATAATTCCTAATGGTTAAAATTACCATAAACTATCAATATGATATTCTCTTGAAGAATGTGATGTGAAAGTTTCCTTTGACCTGAGATCGTGTCGCGACCCGAAATTCCCATCTTCGGGACCGTGATGGCGCCTAACATTTCACTTGCTAGGCAAGCCAATGTTAGAATAATTTTAACCATTTTTTTAACTGTTTAATTTAATTAATAATAAAGAAACTAATAACTGGAATAAAATCTGACAGAAATACACAGCTAAAATAAAGTAGATGGGGATTTCAGAGCTGCGAACGTCGTGCAACTATACTTTAAGTCTCATGCGGATAGCTGAATTCGAGCAAATCTATTATATGCCACTAGGACCAACTCCAGTATCTGTACAAGAAGTGCAGAGTGTAGTATGAGTACAACCGACCCCATGTACACAGTAAGTTCCGAGCCTAACCTCGACGAAGTAGTGACAAGGCTAAGGTAGGACACTTACATTAACTTGTACGTAATAATAATAATAATAACAACAATATAGGAGAACATGAATAGAAATTAAACCGGTAAATCATATCAACAATTAAGCCAACTCGGCAGTCATAACTAATTATTACTTAAATCACTTTCCGTTGCGGCGTGCAACCCGATCCAATAATATATTTATATTCAATTCCTTTGCTGCGTGTAACCCGATCCCACAATATATTTATTTTTATTTAATTCCGTTGCGGCATGCAACCCGATCCTCAATACATCTTTTCATTCAATTCTGTCGCGGCGTACAACCCGCTCCTCCAATATATTTACTTTCAATCAATTCTGTTGCGACGTGCAACCCGCTCCTCCAATATATTCACTTTCATTTATGTTGCGGTGTGCAACCCGTTCCTCAATAATATAATTTACCAATTCTTATAAAAGAAATTATTCCAATAAATGCAACAATTTGTGAGCACCTAAGTTTTTACCGTGTTTGAATATTTCCCGCTCCCGTCTTTCCGCGCGTGTCCCCACCATACCGG
>AWOL01S0002258.1:6537-30732 GCA_000715115.1 Nicotiana otophora
GGGAGGAGCTCAAATTCCCGCCCCCACCCTACAAAATAGTGGGATCATATTGATCTGGCTCTGAGTGTTATAACGATCATCCCGTGGTTACAGTTTAGCCCAAGGTCAGGCCAGTTGCGTTAGAGGAGGAGCAGAAGAGGTTAGAGATGCTCTAGAAGTATCATCCTCTTCATTGTAGCAGTGGGCCTTCTGAGGATGCATAGGGTTTCTTAGACTAGTGTCACCGCATTCTACGCACTATGGAATAGTGGAGTTGATCGGGGTCGACCTTACTACTTTCCAGCTGACGGGGCCGTCATATTGATAGTGGCAAACTTATGAGGAGAGTAGGCCATTCGGTGCAACACCACTCACTTGGGCTCAGTTCATTTATCTCGTTTTGAGGGACTTCATTCTACAAACCCATAGGTATGTGTTGCGCACCGAGTTTGAGTAGTTTCACCAGGGGACTATGACTGTGACCGAGTATGCTATGAGGTTTACCAAGTTATCTCGTCATGCACATGCTTTGGTTTCCACTGTTAGAGAGAGAGTCTGCAGATTTATTGAGAGACTCGGTTGTAGCCTCAAATTTAGGATGGAATGGGAGCTAGGGACTAGGACTCTATTCCACCAGGTTCTGGAGATTGGTAGGAGGTTGAAGAGTATCATGGGTAGAAGAGTAGAGATAGCGAGTCCAAGAGGCCTCGGGGTTTTGGAGGATTTAGCAGTTCCCATTGTTTAGTCTGCACTTCAGGTTACAAGTTGTGCTCTAGCTAGTAACGGACCTCAAGGTACCCACGCCTGCAAAAGAGTTGTTTCGAGTATCATTATACAAGGCACATGGTGAGGGATTATCTCAAACATCGAAGGGGCCGACCTCGCAGGGAATTCAGGCTATGGCTACTGCTCTAGTTGCTACTTCACTTGCACAACCCGGTAGAGGTAGAGAACATGCAGGGTAGAGGACATCCTAGAGGGGAAGGTCAGGTCCATTGTCATGCATTTCCTGATATGACTGAGGTTGCTGCATTAGATGCTGTCAACCATCAGTTTTATTTGACCCGAGTTCCACTTATTTGTATATGTCATCCTAATTTTCTTCATATTTTGAGTGTCTCGTGATTCTTTGAGTACCCTTAGTTATGTGTCTATGCATATTGGGGTTTCTATTGTGGCAGACCGTATATATCACTCTTGTCTGGTCACTATCGGGCTATAAGAATAAGGTTGACATTTTGTTACTCAATATGGTAGATTTTGATGCGATTTTGGGTATGGATTGATTGTCAACAAATCACACTATTCTTTATTGTCATGCTAATATCGTGACGTTAGCTATGTCGGGGTTGCCGAGGATGGACTGGAGAGGTGTATTGGGTCATGTACCTAGTAGTGTAGTATCTTTTTCTAAAAGCACAACGGATTGTTGAAAAAGGGTGCCTGGACTACTTAGCCTTTGTGAGGGATGTTAGTGCTGATAATCCTACCGTTGAGTTAGTTCTAGTAGTGAGCGAGTTTCCAGAGGTATTTCTAGTAGACCAACCGGGCATGCCACCCGATAGGGATATTGATTTGTTTATTGACCTTGTGTTGGGCACTAAGCCCATATCTATTCCACCTTATCGCATGGCACTAGTGGAGTTGAAGGAGTAGAAGGAACATCTTCAAGAGAAAAAACTCGATAAGTATTTCATCAAACCAAGTGTCTCACCTTGGGCCCCAGTTCTATTTGTGAAGAAGAAAGAGGCCTCTATGGGGATGTGTATTGACTACAGGCGGCTGAACAAGGTTATGGTTAAGAACATATCTATCACCACGTGTTGATGATTTATTTGATCAACCGCATAGTGCTAGAGTATACTCAATGATTGATTTGAGATCAGGGCACCATCAGTTGAGGATCCGGGCGTCGGATATATTGAATACGACTTTTAGGACTTGCTATGGTTACTACGAGTACTTTGTGATGTCTTTCGGGCTGACCAATGCCCCAACAACTTTTATGCACTTGATGAAAAGAGTATGTCAGTCGTATCTCGATTCCTTCATCATTGTATTTATTCATGATAGACTGTTGTATTCCCACCGCCGAGAGGAGCACGAGTAGCACTTAAGGATCATGCTCCAGACTTTGAGGGAGAAGAAGCTATATTCCAAATTCTACAAGTGCAAGTTTTGGCTAGATTGGGTGGCGTTCTTGGGTCACGTGGTGTCTATTGAGACGATTAAGGTGGATATGAAGAAGATTAAGGCAGTTTTGAGTTGGCCCCGACATTCTACTTCTCTGTATTTTTCTAGGTTTTGCTAGGTATTATCGTTGTTTCGTGGAAGGGTTTTCATCCATCGTAACTCCTTTGACTAGATTGACTAAGAATGGGGACCCATTGACGTGGTGAGACGAGAGTGAGGAGAGATTTCAGAAGCTCAAGACTAGTCTGACTACAGCTCCAGTTTTGGTTTTACCTTCCGCATCGGGTTCTTATGCCATATATTGTGAGTTGAAGCCTTACGAGAATAACTACTCGATGCATGATTTTGAGTTAGCATCCATTGTTCACGCACTTATGATTTGGAGGCACTATCTTTATGGTGTGTAATTTGAGGTGTTCACGGATCACATGAGACTATAACACTTATTCAAACAAAACGGATCTGAACCTGATGCAACAGAGGTGGTTATAACTACTAAAGGACTATGATATCACCATTCTTTATCATTCCTGGAAGGCTGAGAGAATGGAGAGTCTTGCTTTTATTCCAGTTGGGGAGCGATTGTTAGCTTTGGAAGTTCAAGTTTGTGTAATGTTATTGCACTTTTATGAATGTTCTGATTGGAGCCCGAGGGGCTCGGGTTAGTTTCAGATATATTTTGGAAGGTCTGGACAGCTGATGCAGGCATCTGCTGGTATTGATCTGCAAGACTTGCATTTGGGAGGACCTAATTGCAATTATGAGCCTCATATTTGCGATGTCAGACTCGCAAATAAAACGGGGGACTGGGGGTTGGGACTTCGCTTTTGCGATGAAAAGACCACATTTGTGAAATCTAGGCATCGCATTTGCGACACTGGAGGGCTGGGTGTTGCTTCGCTTTTGCGAAGCCTTTTCTGCATTCGCAAGTTGGAGGGTCTTCACAAATGCAAAGAAAATGTCGCATATGCAAAAACATTGTGGCTGGGACACTGATCGCTTTTGCGACATCTGCATCTGTGCAAAAGTTTTAAATTTCTGGTCTTATATCATTTTACACCATTCTTTCAACCCTAAACTCTATAGAGTCGAATATCGAAGAAGAATGTCTTCCCAAAATCACTAGTAAGTAGCTTTAACTTGTTATAAATCAATTTCAATTGCTATTGCATTAATTGTATCATCAAATTTATGAATTTCAATTCCGAAATTGGGGGTTTTGTGTTGAATTTAGGAATTTTATAAAAGTGAGATTTTAACCTCGAATTGAGGTTGAATTTGACATAAATCACATAGCAGGGCTCGGGGTGAATGAGTAATCGGGTTTTTATCCAAATCTCGAATTTTGACCACGTGGGCTCGGGTTAACGTTTTATTGACTTTTTAAATTTAGTTAAAGATTGAACCTTTTTCATTTGTGGATAGTTTCTACAGCTTGTTTTGATTTGTTTGAAAAATATTTGACTATATTTGATTGGTCTGGAGGCTTGGTCCAAAGGGAATGCCGTGTTAGATTGTTGACTTGTTTTCGGAAAAAGGCAAGTGTCGTGGTTAACCTTGACCCGAGGGAATTAGGACTTCATTGGTCTATTTGCTACTTGATTTATGTGCGGGAACAAGGTATATGCAAGGTGACGAGTGTATATGCATTTTTATGGGTTTAAGCATGCAAGGTGGACCAATTATTTGCATGTTTTCAATTATATTATGCCTTCTTTTATTCCAAGTTATTACTTGTTTCATGCTATAATTGTTGCATGTCTCTACTTGCCAAACGTGCCTTTACTTGTTACACGCCTCTATTTGCTATATGTTCCAAGTATCCATGCCTTTATTTATTGTAGACTCTTACACGTTCTATGATCTACATGTTATTAGATAGATGCTATTATTTGTCTCATACCTTTACTTGTGCATTTGTCTTTACTTGATTTCTATTTCACTTTAAATGGTTATATTGGATTTGTCTTAGAGAATATATACGTTTTGGTTCCTTTTTTGAGTTACGCCATAGTTGTTTGAAGAATATATATATATATATATATATATATATATCTATATATATCTTGATCGGGTTGCACGCCCTGATGGTGTTATATATATGTGGATTGGGTTGCACGCTGCAATGGTATTATACATATATATGGATCGGGTTGCATGTTGCAACGGTATTATATATATGTAGATCGATTTGCATGCCACAACGCTATTATATAGATATATGGATCGGGTTGCACGCTACAATGGTATTAGTATTATATAAGTGGATGAGGTTGCACACCGCAATGAGGAAGTTGTATTATGGTTATTCTTTGTTGTTGGTTTCACGTCTTGTGTTGTGAAACTGTGTAGTGATGATATTGTGGGGCCCTCTGTTATGTATTTCTTATTTCGGTTATCATATTAATTAGTTCTTCCCTATTTCATAGTTGTTTTTCTACTCATTTTCGTACAGGTTCATAGTGATAGTCTTGTTATAGCCTCGTAACTACTTCGTCGAGGTTAGGGCCGGCACTTAAAGAGTACATGGGATTGGTTGTACTTGTACTACATTTATGCACTTCTTGTACAGATCCAGGAGTTATCCCCTATGGTGAGTAGCAGAGATTGCTCAGACCCGTTTTATCAGGAGACTAGAGGTAGAATTCCATAGCGTTCACCGACTTCATGTACTTGTGACACCAGTTTTTGGGATTAGACTAGACAATGTTGCTTTCAGATTATTATATTACAAAGTGTTTTAGTCTTAATTTCTTAATGTTTTGCTTTTATATTGTTAAATGGATTAACTTTTTAGCTAATGTTGGCTTGTCTAGGAAACGGATGTTAGGTGCCATCACAGCCCCATGGTTGGGATCCTGGGTCGTTACAAGTTGGTATTGGAGCACTAGGTTGCCTAAGTCTCACGAGCCATGAGCAAGCTTAGTAGAGACTTGAGGATCGGTCTGGAGATGTATGTACTTATCTTCTAGATGCTATAAGGCTTTAGGAAATTTTACTTTCATTTTTTCTCTATTATCGACTATGTTCTATCGCTGAGTTTGAATCATTATTCACTCATTCTCTAATAGAGGGTAAGGACACGTACGACATCCATAACTGCTTAGGAGACAGAGCCCCAGGCTACAACCAGTACTAGGGGTAGAGGCCGAGGATGAGGTGGAACCTGAGAAAGAGGTAGAACTCAGCCTAGAGCAAGTGCAACGACACCTGTTGTTGAGCTTGGATAAAGAAGAATGTTTAGATTCCTGTTCCAACCTAACTAGTAGGACCACCGCTGGTCCTAGAGGAGTTAATCTCTACCCCGGTGCTTCAGTACCCCTTAGTCCGCATGGTTGGTTTTATGAAGAGTATGGCACATGACAGTTTGTTTCCTATGGCAAAAGCGTTTCTCAGGCCGGGAGGAAGCTAGACTCATGCTACACACACTGTAGAGTAGATGGCTCACGGGTATCAGACCCCAACAATACTACCAGTTTGGACAGTTCTGGTTGTTGTTGCTACACAGCCTAGGGAGAGACCCGCAATGTCAGTTGAGGGGTTGAAGAGGTTAAACAAGTTCAACAAGTTATTTTCCCTCACTCTAGTGGTTCACCGTCTGGTGACTCCCATGATGTCTTGGACCATTGTCATGAGATATTGCATAACATGGGTATAGTGGAGTCCAATAAAGTTTATTTCATAGTGATTCAAATACATGGTTCTGCCAAGAGGTGGTGGCTTAAGTATATGTTCAGGCATGCCAGCAGATTTACCTCCTCTCACTTTAGCTCAGCTCTCATATTGTTTTTTGGAGAACTTCATCCTTTTCACTCAGAGAGAGGAGCTCCACAGTCAGTTTGAGCACCTTCAGCAAGGTAGCATGGCCGTTACACAATATTGGACCAAATTTGTAGGTTTATCAAGCCATGTAGCTATCCTGATTCATACTGAGAGGTAGAAGGTGCGGAGGTTCATAGATGGCCTTACATATGGCATTAGACTATAGATGGCTAGAGAGACCGAGGATGATATTTCTTTTACTCGGATAGTGGAGATCGCCTGGATGATCGAGCACATCAGGGGCCAGGCTATGGAGATGACCTTTGATAAGAGGCCCCGTCATTTTGGAGGATACGGTGGTGCCTCACGTAGAGGCAGGTTATTTTGTGTGGAGGCCATCCTATCAGGTCAGTTCAGTCGTCTCTGCAGGTCTCACACAGTAATTCAGGCAGTCATGGTACTTTTGGACCTTGTTCTAAGCAGCTAGCATTTAGTGTACCTTTACCTCCAATTAGTGCAAAACAAAACCAAAGCTATCATGGTGGTTATTCGATTCATTATGGTTAGTCTCTGATTCTGCTACCACGCCAGTCAAGACAGTGTTTTGAGTGTGGAGGTGCGGGTCATATCAAGAGGTATTGTCCCAAACTTCATAGTAGTATACAAGAGCAAGGTACTCGTGCCATGATTCCTGTACCGGTTACTCCACCACCCGCACAACCAGCTAGAGGCAAGGGTAAGGTAGCCGGAGGTAGAGGTCAGATAGTTAGAGATGGAGGCCAGCCAGTGAGAGGTCTTTCGAGAGTAATATGTCAGGTTAGTGGGGCTCAACCTTGTTGTTATGCATTTACAGCTAGACTTGAGGCGGAGTCGTCCGGATATAGGTATTACGAGTATAATCTCAGCCTATCATAGAGATGCTTCCTTGTTATTTGATCCGAGTTCTACATATTCCGATGTGCCTTCATATTTTGCTTCACATTTGAGTAGGCATCATGATTCTCTTTATGTTCCTATTTCTACGTCTATGATGGTTGGGATTCCATTATAGGTGATCGGGTGTACAAGTCTTGTGTTGTTACTATTAATGGTTTCGATATTTTAGTTGATCTTACGTTGTTCGATATGGTGGATTGTGAGGTTATTCTTTGTATGGAATGGTTGTCCCTGTATCAGGTTATCTGGGATATCCATGCAAAGACTATGACTTTACCCATGTTGGGGTTTCCTAGATTAGAGTGGAGAGGGACTCTTGGTCACTCCACTAGTAGAATGGTTTCAAATTTGAAGGCTTGACATATGGTCGAGAAGGAGTGTTTGGCATATTTGGCTTATATCCGTGATTTTAGTGAGGAGGTTCCTTCTATGGATTTGGTACGGTTCCTGAGTGAGTTTCCTGAGGTGTTTCCTACAGATTTGGCGAGTATGCAACCCGACAAGGGTATCGACTTGGTCATTTATTTGGTTTCAGGAACTCAACCTATTTCTATTCCACTATACCGTATGGCTCCAACTGAGTTGAAACATTTAATGGATAAGTTGCAGGATTTGCTTGGCAAGGGGTTCATCAGATCGAGTGTTTCACCTAAGGGTGCACCAATGTTGTTCTTTAAGAAAAAGTACGGATTGATGAGGATGTGCATAGATTAACGGAAGTTGAACTAGGTCACTATCAAGAACAAGTATCCATTGTCGAGGATTGATGCTTTATTTGACCAGCTTCAGGGTGCCGAGGTGTTTTCAAAGATTGATTTATGATCTGGCTACCATTAGGTGAATATTGGGGCATGATATGTCCCTAAGATAGATTTTAGGACTCAATTTTATCACAATGAGTTCTTGGTGATGTCATTTGGCTTGACTAATGCCCCGGCAGACTTTATGGACTTGATGAACCGAGTGTTCAAGCCTTATCTAGATTCCTTCGTGATTGTCGTCATTGATGATATTTTTGCTTACTTCAGAAGTCGAGAGGAGCATGAGCAACACCTACGGTAGTGCTTTAGACTTTGAAGGATCGTCAATTATATGCCATGTTTTCAAAGTGTGAGTTCTGGTTAGACTCGATTGTCTTTTTGGGTCATGGGGTGTCGTACGAGGCTATCAAGGTGGACCATAAGAAGATTGAGGCAGTTCAGAACTTCCCTAATCCTACTTCAGCTATAGAGATTCGATGCTTCTTGGTAGCTTACTATCATTGGTTCATGGAGGGGTTTTCATCTATGTCTGCCCTATTCACCAAGTTGACCTAGAAAGGTGCGCTTTTCAGATGGTCCGACAAGTATGAGGCGAGATTTTAGAAGCTCAAGACTACATTGACTATAGCCCCAGTGGTTGTGTTTCCTACAAGTTTGTGATCTTACACTGTGTATTGTGATATATCGCGTATTGGACTTGGCGCAATATTGATGTAGGACAGTAGGGTGATTTCCTACAAGTTTGTGATCTTACACTGTGTATTGTGATATATCGCGTATTGGACTTGGCGCAATATTGATGTAGGATAGTAGGGTGATTTCCTACGCGTCTCGTAAGTTAAAGGTTTACGAGAAGAATTACCATGTGCATGATTTGGAGTTTTCATCCCCTATTTATGCTCTCATGATTTGGAGGCACCATCCATACGGGGTTCCACGTGAGGTCTATACCGACCATCGGTGTCTCCAACACCTATTCACGTAGAAAGACAATAATTTGTGGTAGTGGAGATGGTTGGAGATATTAAAAGACTATGATATCATCATATTATATTATTCGGGGAAGGCCAATGTTGTAGTTGATGCCTTTAGTAGAGTAGCAGAGAGCATGAATAGTGTGGCATTTTTACCGACAGTGGAGAGGCCACAAGCCATGGATATTCAGGCTTTGGCCAACTGGTTCGTCAGGTTGGATGTTTTAGAGCTTAACAGGGTTCTTGCTTGTGTTGTGGCACAGTTATCGCTGTTGGAGCCTATCAAGGCTCGATAGTTTGATGATCCTCACTTGTTAGTATTGAAAGACACGCTCAACGGTGTAGTGATAAGGAGGTTGTGATTGGAGATAATGATGTTATGTAACGACCCGACCGGTCATTTTATGTATTTTTGCCTCGTTTCCCCCATTTGATGCTTTACATATGTGTATTTGTGATTATCTGACTAGCGGGGGGGTGGTTAGTTTGGTTTCGGGGGAGTTTTGGATTTAATTGGGACACATAGTCCATTGGATGGAGGCTTAAGTTGTAAGCGTTGGCTGGAGTTTAAGTTTTGTGTAGATGACCCAAGAATGGTGCTTTTATGGTTCTAATAGGTTTGTAAGGTGATTGTGGACTTAGATGTATGTATGAATTTTGATTTGGGGTTTTCTAGGTTGATTTGGTTCTATTTGGCAAAACATAGTAAGTTGAAGGTTTATAAGACTTATAGGTTTGACCAGGCGTTGATTTGATGATATGAGGTTTGGATTATGGTTCCGGGAGTTTGAATAGTTTTGTCATGTCATTTGGGACTAGAATGGAATATTTGAGGTCATTCGGAGTTTTTTAGGCATATTCAATGTAAGTTTTGAATTTGGAAATTTGGATTAGTTCATTATGTTCAAATTGAGGCGCGGTTCATAGTTTTGATATTGTCTGGTATTATTCTAGGCCTTGAGTAGGTCCATATTATGTTTTGGGATTGGTTGGTGTGTTTGGACTGGGTCCCACGGGCCCCTGGCATGTTTCATATATATTTCAGATTAGTTTGAGTTATGCTGGAATTACTGAAGATTGCTTAGTCTTGTGTTTTCGCATCTACGGAATTGTGGTCACATATACGAAGCCGCAAAAGTGGATGATGTTACACAGAAGCGGACAGGGATGGAGGCAAGGGGAAGACTGCAGATGCACAAGTTGGAATGTAGAAGCGATTTTGCAAAAGCGGTAGGAGGACCACAGACGTTGTTGGTCGGGGAATAAGCCATTCCCGCATCTCCAATCGATTTTCCGCTAATGAGACATTTTGGACTGCAAATGCGGAATTGCTGGACAGTCTATTATAGTTTAAGGGTTTGTCATTTTTCATTATTTAGAGTTGTGGAGCTTGGCTATATGCTATTTTCTGAGGGATTTCACAATAATTGAAGGGGTAAGTACACTAATGGATTTTAGTGTTAGATATCAATTATCCATGGATTATTACACCTAGTTTATGTGAGTTAAAGGTGGAATTTGGTGGTTTTTGACTATGGGTTTAGAGAGTGGAAATTGACCACTTGAGGTTTGGATTTGGATGAAACACACATATTTGGACTCGTAATGGAATAAGTGTTCGGGATTTGTGCGTTTTGTCAGGTTCAAGGGTGCGGGCCCAGGGATGACGTTGTATAATTTCATCCAAATCTTAGCTTTACTATTTGGGGTTGCTTTCTATGGGTTCTATTGATATTATAAAGGTTTTTTGGCTAGATTCAAGCCATCTGGAGGTTGATTCACGCGGGGAGGGCTTTCTAGAGTACTGATTTAGCTTGCTTGAGGTAATTATCTTACCTAAACTTGGTTGAGGCACTAGTTGCCTGAGTTATTAGTGAAAGCTACATACTATGGGTGGAGCACATGTGAGGGGATTGAGCCTATGTGCGTATACCAGGGTATTATCCATGCTCAGGGTAGTGTTTAGGCTATTATATGCCTTGAATAGATTGCTAAGCTTCATGTTATCATACTTCTTATGTTGTATTCCCTTCGTGAGCAATTTGGTATCATCTTAGAGATTATTTGTTGATTGGTCTCCTATTCAAACGTGTTAGTTGCTATTCTTGTGGCGTAATCTCCTGACTAGAACTGTGGTAGCACACTTCGCACATTCCTATACTATATCATGTCACTTATATCGGTTGATGAGTATGTAAATTGATATACATTGTTCATGTACATGTATCTTTGTATGTGCTTTATGTGTGATATCGACTGGGTTGATAGCACGTGAGTTGTCTGTGCAGACCTGATTTATATTAGCACGTGAGTTATCCGTGCAGTGTGTGGATAAGGATACATCCCTCTAGGGTCACCCTCTCATGTTTCTCTCTTGATGGTGTACACGCAATAAAAGGAAAATTGGCCATTGTGTGTTTTGGTTGTTTAACTTTTCTTGACTAGCAATTTCCTTGGATGTATACATGTTTTATTCACATATCTTCTCTATATGCTAGATCAGGAATGTATACATACCTTACTTTTGCATATCTTCTATGTATGCTGGATCTTTAACTGAAATAGAGCATGTTCGCTTTTTTGTGCAATAAGGAGGCTCAATCTGATTTATGACTTGATGATGTTATTGCTATATACTTGTGAGATTTATGAACGGTACGGGATATTTGCAAGTATTAATAATAATTCTTGTCTTTATTACCTCGCCAAGGTTAGTTATGATACTTGTTGAGTACATGGGGTCAGTTATACTCATACTACACTCTACACTTAATTCTGCAAATCCAGGTGTTGGCCCACACCATGGGTAGTTGTGTTTTGTTGTGAAGAGTTGCAAATAGACGATGTAGAGCTACATTTTGACCGCAGACCTTGGAAACTCTTTTCATTTTAATATTGTTGTCTTTATTTTAGATAGTACTGTTATTTTGGTATTGCAGACTTGTATCTCTATTTTATAGCTCATGACTCAGTGTTTACCAGTTCTGGGAGATTTGTTATGTATCGGCATAGTTATTTTGTTTTATTGGCTTTAGACTTATATTATTCTAGTTATTTCTATTATCTTGTACAACTCTTATTATGTTTGTCTTCTCTAGAAAGTAAGTTAGGCACCATCACAACCGGTTGGTGGTTTTGGATCATGACATGTCATGCAACTTCAAGACTATGTAGGTGTTCCGAATATTGATGGGTTGAGAGAGTTAATCCTTGAGAAGGCTCACAGTTCATGGCATGACATTCACCCAGGTATCATGAAGATGTACTGTGATTTGAAGATTCACTACAGGTGGCGAAAGATGAAGAACCATATTATTGGTCATGTCTCTTGGTGTATGAATGTCAACAGGTAAAGTATGAGCAATAGAAACCGGGTGGGTTGACTCATAGATTTGAGATACTGGAGTGTAAGTGGGAGCGCATCACTATGGACTTTGTGCTAGGATTACCACTGGCCTTGAGGAAATATGATGTTGTATGGTTTATTGTGGTACGGTTGACTAAATCCACACACTTTATTCTGGGAGATTATCCGCTTGAAGGGTGTGCCCATTTTCATTATTTATGACTGGGGCATGCAGTTCACATCACACTTTTGGAGAGATATGCAGCGTGAGTTGGGCACGCAGGTCGAGCTGAGTAACGGGTTTCATCCTTAGACTGAAGCATAATTTGAGTGTACTTTCATATATTTGATGATATATTGCGAGCATGTTCTATGGATTTCAAGGGTCAATGGGACCAGCTCTTACATCTAGCGGAGTTTGCCTACAAAAACAGTTATCAGTCCAGCATCCAGATGGCTCCGTACGAGGCCTTATATGGGGAGCCAATGTCGTTCTCCGGTTTGTTGGCTTGAGCCTGGTGAGGCTAATTGTTGGGCATAGATTTGGTCTGTGATGCTTTGGAAAAGGTTAAGGTGATTCAGGAGCGACTTCGTATATCTTAGTCTCGACAACATACAGCCCAGTCCCGGCAAAAGAGTTACGCGGACCGGATGTTTCGAGATATGGCTTACATGGAAGGTGAGAAGGTTATTCTTTGATTGTCGCCTATGAAGGGTGTGATGCGATTTGTGAAGAAGGGAAAGGTGAGACCGAGGTTTATTGGCCCGTTTGAAATCATGTAGGGAGATAGATAGGTTCCTTATAGGCTTGTATTGCCTCATAGCCTACCAGGGGTTCATCCGGTATTTCATGTTTCTATGTTTCGCAAGAACCATAAGGATAGGTCGTATGTTTTGGACTTTAGCACGGTGCATCTTGATGAGAATATGATCTATGAAGAAGAGCCGGTGGCTATTTTAGACCGGTAGGTTCGAAAGTTGAGATGAAAGTACATTGGAGTGGTCAGCTGATTGAGGATGCTATGTGGCAGTCCAAGTCCGATATGAGGAGTAGATACCAACCCCTTTTACCATTCTAGGTACATTTCTATTTCCGTTCGAGAATGAATGTTTCTTTTTGAGATGGAGAATGTGATGAAATTGTTACATCCCGTACTTTAATATTAGGATGAGTCGTAGTAATCCATATGAGCTTGAAGGTCGTAGTAAGTTTAACAACGTTAATACCGTTATATACATTTGATATGGTATTTTGAGCGGAACATTTTTGTAAAAAGTTTGAAAAATTATATTTTATATAGTTATTAATATTACTACTTCCGAATATGCTTTAAATTAGACATATAATATGAGAACGTTTATGAGATTTTCTTTATTGTAAAGATAGGAATTATTTTCTCAGAAGAAAAGAAGGTTATCTTTTTACCATTTTAAGAACTAAGCGTACAAAGATATGTTTCCTTTCCTTTATTGTACGCTTAATTCTTAACACTACCATAGAGACAATAATTATTAACGATACTCACTAATAACCTGATCAGTTCATAAATCTCACAAGCGCACAGCAATAATATTATCATCTCATAAATCAAAGTCATAAACATGTTAGTTACAACACTTTCTGAGTACATGGGTTCGGTTGTACTCATACTACACTCTACACTTAATTGTGCAGATCTAGGTGTTGAATAGAGCCGTGAGTAGTTGTGTTTTGTTGCGGTGATGAGGTAGAGCCGTATTTCAATTGCATACCTTGGCATCTCTTTTCATTTTTGTACTGTTGTCTTTCTTTTAGATAGTTCTATTATTTTTGTATTCCAGACTTGTATATCAGTTTTAGAGCCCATGACTATGTATTTACAAGTTCTAGGGGATTTGTTATGTATTGACGCAATTATTTATGTTGTTGGCTTTAGACTTGTATTAATATCATTTTTTCTATAATTTGTTTTCGCTCTTTTTATGTTTGTCTTGCATAGAAAATGAGTTAGGTGCCATCACGACCTGTTGGTGGGGTTTTGTTGTGAGTTGTTATGCGACTTCACGATCGAGGTTGTGTTCCGAATGTTGATGGGTTGAGAGAGTTGATCATTGAGGAGGCTCACAGTTCACGATAATCCATTCACCTAGGATTCAAGAAGATTTACCGTGACTTGAAGAAACACTTATTGTGGCTGAAGATGAAGAAAGATATTGTTGGTCACGTCTCTCAGTGTTTGAATTGTCTACAGGTGAAGTATGAGCATCAAAAACTGGGTGGGTTGACTAAGACATTGGAGATACCATAGTAGAAGTAGGAGCACTTCACTGTGGACTTTGTAGTAGGCTTACCGCATACCTTGAGAAAATATGACAATTTATGGGTTATTATGGACCGATTGACTAATTCCTCACACTTCATTCTGATAATGACATACTATTCTTCAGAGCGGTTGGCTCATATTTACATCTAGGATATTTTCCGCCTGCATGGTGTGCCCATTCCATCATTTCTAACTGTATCATGCAGTTCACATAACACTCTAGGAGAGATGTGCTGCGTGAGTTGGGCATGTGAGTCGAGCTGAGTAGAGTGTTTCATCCTCAGATGGACAAACAGTTTGAACGTACTATTTAGATTTTGGATAACATATTGCGAGAATGCCTAATGGATTTCGAGGGTTAATAGGGCTAGTTATTACCTCTAGCAAAGTTTGCCTGCAACAACAGCTATCAATCAAGCATCTAGATGGCTCTGTGCGATGCCTTTATGGGAGGCGATGTTATTCTCTGATAGGTTGGTTTGAGCCCGGTGAGGCTAGATATTTGGGCATAAATTTTGTTCGTGATGCTTGGAAAAGGTTAAGGTTATTCAGGAGTGACTTCATACAGCTCAGGCCAAGCAAAAGAGTTATGCAGACCGGAAGGTTCGAGATGTGGCATACATGGAGGGTGAGAAGGTTCTTATGTGAGTGTCGCCTATGAAGGGAATGATGCAATTTGGGAATAAGGGAAATTTGAGCCCGAGGCTTATCAGCCTTTTTGAGATATTGGAGAGAGTAGGTGAAGTTTCCTATAGGATCGCATTGCCTCCTAGCATAGAAGGAATACATCCGGTATTTGACATTCTATTCTTCGAAATGACCATGAAGATAGCTCACATGTTTTGGACTTCAGCATAGTGAATCTTGATGAGAGTTTGACCTACGAGGAAGAGCTAGTGGCTATTCTAGATCGACAAGTTTGAATATTGAGATCTAAAGGTTTTCCTTCTATGAAAGTAAATTGTAGGGGTCAGCAGATTGCGGAGGCTACGTGTGAGTGCGAGTCCGATATGAGGAATAGATACCCGCACCTTTTTACCGATCAAGTTATATTTCTATATTCGTTGGAGGACGAACGTTTCTTTTAGAGGTGGAGAATGTGACGACCAGATAGGTCGTTTTGAGTACTAGCTCTCTTTTCTATGTTTTGAGACCTGTCGTAGCTTTATTTGTTGATATATGACTTGCATGCATGGTCCGTGTCATTTGTCAGGAAGTTTATATGTTAAATTTAAAGACAAAGTAGTTTTTGGCTTTAAAACCAACTAGAGTTGACCATAGTCAATATTTTATGTAAACGACCTTGGATAGGTGTTTTGACAATTTCGACATGTTTGTATGATGTTTTTAGACTTGTATGCATGTTTGTTGGGGTGCCGGGTGGCCCGAGGCTGTTTCGACGCATTGTGCGAAAAAATTGGAAAATTGAGTTTCAAAGTTGAAAATCTTGTGTTTTGATGATTGATTCTTGATATTTGGTATTATTTTAATGATTGGACAAAGCTAGAGAGTTTGTATGATGTAATTACACTTGTGTAAATGTTCGGATTGGAGCCCGAGGGGCTCGGGTGAGCTTCAGATGTGTTTTGGAAGGTTTGGATAGTTGATGCAAAACTTTTCTAGTGTTGATCTACAGGTTCTACAGGTCTTGTATTTGCGAGGACCTGATCGCAATTGAAAGCCTTGAATTTGTGATGTCAGGATCATAAATACGAAGGGGGATTGGGGGCTTAGACTTTGCTTTTGTGTAGAAAGGACCACATTTGCAAACTGGGGGAATGTCGCATTTGCGATCTCGGCATCACATTTACAACACTGGAGGACTGGGTGCTGCTTTGCTTTTGCGAAGCCTTGACTGCATATGCGAGGTGGACGTTCATAGAAAATGCAAAGGAAATCTCGTATCTGCAACAAGAGTGTGGTTGGGACACTGATCACATTTGCAATCAGTAGTTCGCTTTTGCGATGGTCGCAATTGAGAACAAGGGTTCGCAATTGCGACATCTGAAGTTGTGACAACATTTGAAGAAATCTCTGCACTCTAGTGACCACCCACAGCATAGAAATAGTTGGGTCCTCCTGCACTCTACGCACCACCCCTAGCGGCACCACACCCTGCTGGTGCTGGAGTGCCTCGTGCTGGAGGAGGGTGCTGAAGGATGGTTGTGTTGTGCCCCTGCCCGCACCCTGGCGGGATGAATGGCACTCCCTCTGAATAAGACCCATCGATCCTCACCCGTAACATATGGTAGGTCCATGTAGCAGATCCCCAAGTGCATCTTCCCATGCATAGGACATGGGTGCCTCTAGTGGTGCTAGAATCTCCCTCCTGACTGGCCCTGCTAGTAGGGTCCGCTGCTGCCCTAATTGGGCTTGAAACGACTCCCCTACTACTGACTGGGCCTTGCTGGCAGTGCATCGGCTGAATACTGAGCAAAAGACTGGGATGGCCTTGATGACCCTCCCCTGAAAGCTAATCTTCCCTACCAAATGACTCCCCAAAGTTGCCCGCGGGCCGGGCCTTGCTGGTACCCTCTCACTCCATTTTGTTCTTCAACCTACGGTTTTCTATAGCTTGAGCAAATGCTACCACATTCCCATAGTTCACATCTGAATTTAAGGCAGATGTAGCAGCCTCATTGATAACCAAGGGTCTAAGGCCCTGCACAAACTGGCGCACTATAGCCTACATAGTAGGCAACATGAGAATGGAATATTTAGACAGACGCACGAACTCCATATGATACTACCACACACTCTTATTTCCTTGATTAATGTTCTCAAACTATGTGGCACGAGCTTCCCTAGTCTCGGCCTGCAAGAAATGGTCCATGAAAGGGTCAGCAAACTCGCTCCACCTCGCTGGAGGGCTCCCCTCCTCCCGAGAGTCCTCCCACAGCTCAAACCAAGAATAGGCTACCCCTTTCAGGTGGTAGGCGGCCAACTCTACTCCCTCCATCTTGGTAGTGCGCATAACTTGGAGAGTCATATGCATCTTATCACTAAAGTCCTGTGTATCATCCTCGATATTAGCACCCGTGAACACCGGAGGATCCAACTGAAGAAATCTGTTCACCCTAGAACAACTAGAATCCCCTTGTTGGCTAGAAGAAGTGGGAGCAACATTTAATATTTGGGCTTGAGAAGCCACTATTTGTGTCAACATCTGAATAGCTCCCCTAAGATCAACATCAAAAATACCAGAATGGGAAGCTAGAGCTGGTGGTGGAACCGGAATATCAGTTGGAGGAACCGCTGCACCCTCAGTAAGTGCAGGAACTGGTGTGGCCTGGTCAGGTGTAGTGGATTCAGGCAGTGTAGCTGTCGGGGGATATTCCTCACCCCTCGGGTATTCACCCGCATCACCAAGTAATGGGTCAACTGCCACTCCCAAGGCGACATTGGCTCCTTGGCTAGTTATTACTCTCTTCTTAGGTGCCATGTACTGAAAGATAAAGGAATGCATGAACTAGAGGAAATTCATACATACAACATTTGATCGTTTCATTAGTTACTACACTATTAAGTCTCAAAATACACAACATAACGTGTTTCACTTTTCTACCACCCATGTACAACCTACATAGTGTCTACAGAGCCTTTAAAAAATACAAAAGAGTCTATGATAGTGCCAGCGACAAGGCCCCTACTATACCTTGAGACGTGATAATATATGAACAAAAGATACAGTACGTGACCCCGGGATGAAATGGGGCTCACCAAGTCTGCTGGGAAGAGGATGTGCCACTATCGCTGATCAACACTGCCTGCTATGTAACCACCTGCATCCATTTAAAGATGCAACGCCCCCAGCAAAAAGGGACATTTATACCATCGAATAGCACTAATATGTTAAGCAAAACACAATCTTAATAGAATGAATAATAATAATAGAGGAACAATCAAGAATTCAATAAGAGCTTAAAATAATATTAAAACATCAAGGTAAAGATCATATACGTTTTCAAGTCAATTTCCATGTTATTAGGTTGGGTGATCTTTTGAACTGATATACCATAATAAATGCCACCGTATTCTTACACGGAGTCCGATCGCGACCCGATCGGCTAGGTTGTCTCACTTGCGACATCAACAATAACCACAATTTCATCATAATTTCCAGCACAGTACCACCATGTGTGTGGCATGGCGTCCGATCACTGCCCGATCGGCTAGGCTGTCTCACCCAAGACATTACCTTTTTCAGTCAATCATCTCACATCATACTTCTTTCATTTCTTTTGAATTCAATGGCACTAGTGATCACAATTACAAAGTCATTTTGTGCATCAATGTTTCAATGTCCTTTTGTGAAAGATTCCATCATTCGCCAACCCATTTTCTACCATCTTTAGCTCACAACCTTCCCATATACTTTAAGAACACATGCATGCAAGACAACAACCCCCACACCCAATAATTGTCTCTCTAATTATTCCATTTTTTGTAAATTTACGAAATTGAGAGCTAGGACATAAGTTCTTACCTTTACCATGAAGACTCCCATGTTAATCCTCAATGATTGAGCAAGAATTGATGGGTAATACGTTGAAGGTCACTCTCCAACTCTAGGAACTCTCTCTTACTCTAAAAGTATCAGAAATAAGCTCAAAATGGACCATAACATATGTTTTAATGAAATAGGGTCGGGTTTAAAAACCTCAAAATTGAAGCCTCGAAACATGATATGCGGTCACATGTGCGACCACAGAATGGTTATGCAGTCCGCATACCGGCCGCATAATTTGGGTGCCAAAACTAGAAAGGAAATGACCAGGTCTGCGGTCACTATGCAGCCCGCATATCGGTTCTCGCGGTCTCATAATGCACCGTAGAACCTCCCTCCATAAAATCTCAAAGTTTGCTATGCGACAAGAGTGCGGCCCGCAAAAGGGTTATGCGGTCGCATAATGGGCTGCGAAACTGACATCGAGATGACCTAGAAAACTGCAACACACTACGACCAGTCTGCGTTCCGTAAAGTGATTCTGCGGTCGCAGAATGGGCCACAGAAATGCCTACTTCTTCCCAATATTTTCCTTCAAATCCCCAGCGCACTGTTCGTTCCAAACAGTCTGAACTGCGGCATGCAAGTCATGAAGAATATCTACTATTATTAACCTCTACAGCTGCCCCAGCATCACGTAACCCCGATTTTAGGACAACTTTTCATGGGGCCTTACAACTTTAAGATCTTAAATAATTAGGAAATTTTAACGGGGCCTTACATTCTCCCTCGCCTAGGATCATTTGTCCTCAAATGAGCGTTAGAGTCCTCCACAGACACCCAATGTGACTTAAATCTTTATCCACACACCAAAAGCTCAAATATTTGGCTAACTCCCCAAATTGCAAGAAATTTTGGCAGAGTCTCCCCTGTAATTGGGCATAACCACTTGCCAGAGAACCACCAAAATAACTCCTAACAACACATCCACAATTCAACAAAGCATCAAAATATATATTAATAACATCAACCTTAATATTATGGGCATTACGTTATCAGAAGTGCTACCTTGACATGAACTGTACTAAATCATAACACATAGAAAGTACCTTTTTAACCACAACTATTTGGCTCTATAAACAAGTAAGAATATTTCCTCTCCACAACACACTCGGCCTTTGAGACAACCTCCTCGACTCGCTGACTTAGCTATAGCACTTTGACGGAGGCAATCCCAACTTTCGGACTTATCTAACAAGGATGACCATAAGGTATCCCTCACAAGCCAATTATCTACTTTACCTTCAATAACTTCCACCTGAACGATAGACAAAAGGTCTTCCAATTACCCTCTTTGACTAAGTTTGTATTTTAAACAAAACAGAGCAACCATATCCAAACTAAACTAAAAGTTAAAGATTTCTACTTTCGTACTCCAAATCCCAAATCATCCATTTGGCATGAAAGTGATATTAATCACCTTTAGTTGGTACTATGAATATTACTTTTTAACTAATTAACTATAGAATATCAATAACATCAATGTAGTAGTCTAACGTTTTGATCTGGGAAGCGTGTTGAAACACAACAACTATAAGTTTAGTTATTAAGTACAATTATTTAAAGAATATTCCATCAACAATAAACTCAAAGAAAATGAATGCAACTATGTAACCGGTGTCCCCTCCGTGAAAAGAACCCTAAAGATACTCTTCATCTTAAAAAAAACAATAAACATATACTCTATCCGTTTCAATTTATGTGAACCCTTTTGACTGGGCACGGAGTTTAAGAAAAGAGAGAAGACTTTTAAACTTGTGGTACAAATGAGGCACATATATTTTATGTGGGAGTATAAATCATTGTATAAAGGTATATTATTTCCAAATAACGAAAAGGGCCATTCTTTTTGGCACGGACTAAAAAGGAAATAAGTTAAAAAATAATGAAACGGAGGGAGTATTACTTAATGATTCTCACATACCTTTTCCTCTTGGTGAGTTTTAAAAATCTCTAAGTTGCCAGTGTAATTGTTAATGGACCATATCTAATAAAAAAAGCACAATCAAATCAACACATGATTGGATAAGCTTAAGAGAGTTGAATTTCAAGCAAAAGAACAAACATAAACCTTTATCGTTTGGTCCAATGAACATGAAAAAAGACTACCATCATAAAATAGAACATGCGTGAAAACACTTGTATGACCTTTCAGGGCCTGTAGACATTCCAAACTTTTAAGGTTCCATACCTGAATACATAATAGCGGCAGTAAGAACAAAAAGGTAGCAACTGCAATATCTAGGTCAAAATGCATTACTCTAAATCCCTAGATTTCTCTAGGCATCAAGACAAAAATAGAAAAACAAAAGATGATGTGTGAATTCACATTGTAGTCGAACTGACTTACTCTTATTGACTTGTCCTCGGAACTAGAAAATAGTTTGCCGAGTCCAACAGCCAATGATACCACAGGCACGGTGTGTCCTTTACAAGTTGCAGCATATGCATAATCGGTATATTCGGTATCACGTTTCCATACCGTTATCCCATTCTGTAGTACTTCCCAGTTACTTTACAAATTTATAGAAAGAGAGACCAGGTTGTATAGGCATGCACTTCCATTCCATATTCTTTCTCTTTTTTTCTTGTAGTATAACTAACTGTATACACTTATGTCTGCACCAGAAAAGAGAATATTTTCGTTAGCAACAAGAGCACATACTTCTCCAACTTCCTTGGCAAGATAGAATACTCTATCTGGTTTAGTTACCTATGAAATAATCATGCACATCCGTAAAAAAAAGGAATAGAATTCACTATATTCAGAGCGTTGTATATATTTGTAAATAGATAATCCTATGTCTATGGGGGAAGGTGTATAGAGAAAGAGAACAAGATGGTCTGCTAGTAAAGAGAGCAGGATGAGAAAATAAATATGTTTCACAGCTCACCATAATATGATCAGTTTGACCCACGAAAAGTGTAACGACCCGGCCAGTTGTTTCACGTATTACAGTCCCGTTCTCCCATTTACTTCTCACATTATGCTTTATAGTTTTTGTATTACTTGAAGGGGTAATTGTTTCGGGTCCGAAAGGATTCCGGAGTGAAATGAGATACTTAGTCTCATAATTGAAAACTTAAGTTTGAAAAGTTGAACGGATGTTGATTTATGTGTAAATGACCTCGTATTTGAATTCTGATGATTCCAATAGCTCTGTATGGTTATTTTGGACTTGGGAACGTGTCCGGAAAATTGTTTGGAGGTTCGTAATTGAATTAGGCTTGAAATGGCGAAAGTTGAATTTTTGGGAAGTTTGACCGGGGGTTGACTTTTGATATCGGGGTCAGAATCCGATTCTGGAAATTGGAATAGCTCCGTTAGGTCATTTATGACTTAAGTGCAAATTTTGAAGTCATTCCGAATTGATTTGCTATGTTTCGGCACGAGTTATTGAATTTGAAAGTTCAAAGCTCATAGATTTCAATTTGAGGTGTTATTCGTCGTTTTGATGTGTTGTGTGTGTTTTCAGACCTCGAGTAGGTCTGTATTACATTATGGAGCTTGTTGGTATGTTCGGACGGGGTACCTAGGGGCTCGGGCCTGTTACAGATTGATTTTGGATAAATTCTCTTCATGTTGTTATTGCTGGTTGCTGCCGGTTCTGGTGTGACCGCACCTGCGGTTGGTTTGGGCAGGTGTGATGGTCGCAGAAGCAACAAAGGAGTCGCAGGAGCGGAGGTTTTGCTGGGAGTAGGTGTCCGCAAAAGCGTAGGTTTATTCGCATTTGCGAAGGTGCAGATGCAGTGTGAAAGGGCGCAGAAGCGAAAGTCAGCGCAATAGCGCAATTTGGACTCGCACCTGCGTGTGTGCAGCAGCGGAGTTTCTAGCGTAGGTCCGAAGGCAGACCTCTAGTGTTTCTCTGCAGAAGCATATTTTTGGTCGCAAAGCGATGCCGCAGAAGCGGCTAATGTGCCGCAGGTGCAAAAGTGTTGGGCAGAATGATAAATACAAGGGTTCGCGATTTTGGCTACATTTTAACATTTCCAAGCTCGGATTGAGGCAACCTTTGGAGATATGTTTATCCCAATGATTGGGGTAAGTGTTTTACACTTGGTTTTGATCTTATTCCATGAATCTACCTTCGTTTTGGGTAATTGGATTGTGAATTTTAAAGAGGAAATTGGGGGTTTGGCCTAAAGTTTCATAATATGCATTTTTGAGTTTTGAACATCGAATTGGAGTCGGATTTGGGTGAAACTAGTATGGTTGGACTTGTAATTGAATGGGTTGTTGAATTTTGTAAGTTTTATCAACTTTCGAGGTGCGAGGCCGGGTTGGGGTTTTGCTGATTTTGGGCTTTGATTCAAGATTTGATCTTTTTCGATCGAGATTGGTTCCTTTAGCATTGTTTCATGTACTTGAGTTGGTTTTGGTTAGTTCGAGCCGTTCGGAGGTCATAACGTGCGGGATGGCATCTTTGGAGCATCGCTTGGCTTGCTCGGCATTGGTATTAGCTTTTTAGAGGTAAGTAACTCTTCTAATCTTGGAGCTGAGGGTATAAAACCCCAAAATACGTGTTATGTTATTAGTATTGAGGTGACGCGCATGCTAGGTGACGGGCGTGTGGGCATGCACCATATGAATTGAGACTCTTTTGTTTCCATTCCACTATATAGTGGTCCTACTTTGTTGATATATATGTTTTCACCATGTGATAAAGTAGTTAAGTTGTCAATCATGCTAGATATCATCTTTAGGCATTATGCCGATACTGTTTGGACACATAGTGGTCATTTCTTATAGTCATCTCACTGATTTCATTGATATTTCATACTCAGTCATATCCATGCATTCATGCCATATCTCAGTCTCAGTTATTATTTATTGATACATCATATCATTGTTGTCGGGCAAGTTTCATGACATTGTGAGCCCGTGAGTGAGACTGGAGAGATTGATGACTGAGTGAAGCTGAGGGCCTGAGTGAGAGTGATATTTTGGGATCAGGCTGCACGCCGCAACATGTTATATTGATTACCTTTTATGGGATCGGGCTGCATGCCGCAGTGATACATTGATTACATTTATGGGATCGGGTTGCACGCCACAATGAGCCTTATGGATATTTATATATTATAGGATCAGGTTGCACGCCGCAGCAATATAGCGCTTAGACTGAAGGAGCCCCTCCGGAGTCTGCACATCCCCAGTGAGCGCAGTCGACTATATATATGGATCTGGCTGCACGCCGCAGTAGGTATTGTACAACGTTGAGTGATTGAGTGTGCTGAGCATAGTGATAGAGAATGCGAGATAGTGACATTGAGTACTCGTAGAGTGTGAGTACATGAGCTCATCATCGAGATGCATTGCATTTGACATGCGTGCTTGTGATACATGCATAGAGGTGCATTTCCTTCTGCTACCCAATTTTGGGGACATTTATGATTTTACCTGTATATTGACATGTAGGCATAGAGAAGTACT
>AWOL01S0002258.1:31170-51600 GCA_000715115.1 Nicotiana otophora
AGTCATCTCACTGATTTCATTGATATTTCATACTCAGTCATATCCATGCATTCATGCCATATCTCAGTCTCAGTTATTATTTATTGATACATCATATCATTGTTGTCGGGCAAGTTTCATGACATTGTGAGCCCGTGAGTGAGACTGGAGAGATTGATGACTGAGTGAAGCTGAGGGCCTGAGTGAGAGTGATATTTTGGGATCAGGCTGCACGCCGCAACATGTTATATTGATTACCTTTTATGGGATCGGGCTGCATGCCGCAGTGACATATTGATTAAATTTATGGGATCGGGTTACATGCCACATTAAGCCTTATGGATATTTATATATTGTGGGATTGGGTTGCATGCCATAGNTTGATTACATTTATGGGATCGGGTTGCACGCCACAATGAGCCTTATGGATATTTATATATTATAGGATCAGGTTGCACGCCGCAGCAATATAGCGCTTAGACTGAAGGAGCCCCTCCGGAGTCTGCACATCCCCAGTGAGCGCAGTCGACTATATATATGGATCTGGCTGCACGCCGCAGTAGGTATTGTACAACGTTGAGTGATTGAGTGTGCTGAGCATAGTGATAGAGAATGCGAGATAGTGACATTGAGTACTCGTAGAGTGTGAGTACATGAGCTCATCATCGAGATGCATTGCATTTGACATGCGTGCTTGTGATACATGCATAGAGGTGCATTTCCTTCTGCTACCCAATTTTGGGGACATTTATGATTTTACCTGTATATTGACATGTAGGCATAGAGAAGTACTCTCCGCATGCTATTTGAAAATGAAACATCTTACTATTTGTTGAAAGGAGTTTTGGGAAAAAACACAGTTTTCAAACTTACTCGTATTTTGGCATTTTCGGTAAAAGATTTGAGTTTTCACTGAGATACTTGAAAAGAAATGACTACTTTTCTAGAACTATGAATGAATTGAGCATTTTATTTCTGAGATACCTCTTTTGTTACTTGTACTATGCTGTTATGAACTGTTGTGGAATATTGGTGTTGGACCCGACATTTGTGTTAGCTCGTCACTACTTTCTACCTAAGGTTAGGTTTGTTACTTATTGAGTACATGGGGTCGTTTGTACTCATACTACACTTCTGCACCTTGCGTGCAAATGTTGGCTGCTGATGTTGCTATGTTATGGATTTGATGATGTACCTACGTCTCAGTTGTAACTGCCTCTTGTTCGTGGTAGCCTTAGATCTATAAAACTCTATTTATGTACTTTTCAAACAGACGATGTATTTATTTCATTTCAGCTTTGTAAACTCTATTCTTAGAAGCTCAGGATTTGCACTACCAGTCCTTGAAAAATGTATAAGATTCAGATAAATTCTTTACTTAACTGTATTATTAAATATCATTGGAATTAGATAGTTATTAATTGGCTTACCTAGCGGTTGGGTTAGCTGTCATCACTACTAGCTAAAGTTTGGGCCTGGATAAGGTGGTATTAGAGCACTAGGTTCATAGGTTCTACAAGTCATGAGCAAGTGTCTAGTAGAGTCTTGCAGATCGGTATGATGACGTCCATACCTATCTTTCAGAGGCTACAGGACATTTAGGATATACTGCCCATCTTTCTTTCCTTATCGTACGACATTGATTCAGCTTGAAGCGTAAATCTTTTAATTTCTTCCACGCATTCATATGCACATGTGAGCGCTCGGTATCGGTTGTGCACCGGTGGCTTGTGATTCTATGAACGAGGTTCGAGATGTGTATTCTCTATTTTGGTGATGGGCTAGTCTGGAGGACTTGAGGACATGGTTAGACCGTAGCTTGAGCTCGGTAGCTTTAATGGTAACTTTTACATTTGGACTCATATGTCGTGTAACGTCCTTACGAGTGGAATTTATGGCTCGATGACCGGTAAAATGGCTTTGTGATGAGTACGATGTAACTGTGGGATGTGTTAAGGTGATTTGAATGTGACGAGAAGTGTTTTCTTGAAATGTAAAGGAAAGGCCATTGGGTTCTTGATTTTCATTTTGATGTAACGTACAATCTCGAGTATTAATATTGTGAAGGATCTTTCGCGTTATTAAATTTTGGGACAAATTAAATTCTCATGTTTGGTTGATGAGTTGGACTCAGAAAGATTAAGTGATTTCATAGTAATTGTAACTGCGAAAGGGTATAAGAAGATACCAATTTAAGGTTAAACAGGTGGGTTATCCCCTGTGAGAAATCTATGTAGGTGTGTTCCTTATAATGTGAATGGAGAGTTTCTTTTCTGCCAGTGGGGCGTATGTGATGAGATTTGAATTGAATCTGGTTGAGAAAGATGAATTGAGTGTTAAGAGAATGAATGCGATCTTAGAGGATGATTGAGGTATTTTTATTATTGGCGTTGCATGAGTTTGAGAAGAATTTTTGTTGTATTGACTATGGTATTATGACAGTAATAGAGTATAGAAATTGTGAGTTATCGAGTGTTTAAATTTATGGCTTTGATCCAAGTTGGGGAGTCTGCTATTGACAATTCAATTCATGGTTATGTATCAAATTTGTGTTTTGGTCTGAGGTATACTTAGGAATCAGCGATGACTTGCAGAGGTGGAGTTCGAGAATGACTCGAGTAAGGAATTTCTGGATACAGGTTGTATTATACTATATGGTTATATGGGAATCATAAAATAATTGAGTGGTTATTTGCGAAGGATATAGTGTACATGGAATAGGAATTTGCTCGGTTGCTTAGGAGTTTGGGTTACTCCCTTGGGTGTTGGTGTGCTAATGGGGCACAGGTCATTCGGTCGGTTTAATTGAGATTTGAGTAGAGTGGATGACTCGTGAGAATGGTTCTTATGGATTCAAGATTTATATGTAGCGATTTGGAATTTTCAAGATTTGTATATGGCTAGAAACTGAGAGTTACATTTGATGGTGTTGAGACTTGCGGTAATTCTGTATGACTATTGATTCTACATTTCAGAATAATAAAATGGAAGAGGAACAATTTTAAATTCACATAAGTTCTTTCGGAGTGGATGTCTCAGTTGTGGTACTTTTGGGGTACTTAAAAGGGAATTCGGCGGCTTATGGGCCTTAGGGCATTGTGGTTCTATACTAGGTTTCGTAGGGTGAGTTGTGGTTAAGGATCGTGGTGTTCCAACAAGGAGAAGTAGAAATGTGAAGGAAATTTGGAAGGAACTTGGAGAAATAGGACAGCGTGATAGTAGGTTGGATCAACACAATAATGGATATAATCATTTCTTTGGGTACTTATGATGTGGCTAGTCTCCACAAGTATTTCGTGGAAATGCTCTTGGGTTTTGGCGACCTGCGTGGCTGGCTTGAGTTAGAGAGATTCGGTTCTGATAGCTTGGATATGTGCAAATGGGTTTCGAAGAGTTCTCGATGATTTCTATCACGGTTTGAGGTGGATATTTCCTACTAGCGTGAGGCACATGTTGCGTACTGGGATTTTCTCCTAGATGAGATCAAATGGAAGGTTTCATGCTAATCGGATATGTATTCTACTTGTGACTCATAATGATTATGAGGTTCTCATATTTTTCATTTGATGGCATGATAGATGCGGTGTGTTGTGTGGGATTAAGGTTGAGTGTGCAAGGTCACAGTTTAGTTTTGAAGGGAAGGTCATGAATTCTTAGACAACATGGATTATTCCAGATGTCTAGATGAATGCTAAGGGTGCGCATTTTAGAAGGCGCATTGTTTTTTGACTTATGGATGCTTCATTGGTATTGCGATGCTCGCTTGGTTGATCGACTGCTGATATTTAGATTTTGCTATGTGGACAGAAGAATTATAGAAGTATTCCTCATCGGATGATCGTGTATGAGAGATGTCTCAGACATTCGGGCAGTGGAGTTGGGATCAGATATAGTGATTCATATGTTCTATGGATTTGGAGACTGGAGTTCTCAGGAGCAGATTGTTTCGTGGTTGTGGACTGTGAAGTTATGGCCAAAGCTAGCCAGATGATAGTATGTGTTATGATTCAGTCATTATTGACTTTCAAATGATTATTTATCTATGTGTGGGTGACAAGAGTTGATTTGGGGTCCATTGGTAGGCCCAATTAGGATGTGTATTCTACACCGAGCCGGATTTGTTGGCTCCTTACTGCTATTGTTGAGGGATGTGCCATTCGGTTGTTGTTGAGCTTATTCGTGTTCGGAAATGATATGTGAGTTACTCTTCTATGCTATAAGGAGTTGTGATTCGTTGGTTATAAGCACACCTAGTGCTGTTCTATTTGAGCTTTACAGCGGAATTTGAGCGAGATGAGTAATTGGGTATTGCATGGTTGATGGCCTATGGGTTATGTTCTTTCAGGTTTTGTGTGGCATTGTGTCATCCGATTCTCCATGGTTATGGTAATGCACTTTGAGCACTTGATGTCGGATTGCGCGTGGTTATTGATTTTGAACATGGTGGTTGAAGTATTTCATATAGATCAGTGTTTAGATGGGGTCGCGCATTGCAGCGAAGTTATGTTGAGATATGGTCCCTTGTGTTAGATTCGTGTGTTTTGGTTCTACCGTGTGTCATAGGTTCTTAGCTTTGCATTGTGGTGGTACCTGTTGAGCTTGTGGGATGATTCTCTCATCTGAGTCATTTTTCCATGATTGAGTACATTTGGAATGTTGCTTATTAGTGCACGGATTGCACGGGTTGTGGATTTAGATTGTACGGGTATGTCATGTCACTGGAGTGGTCGTGTTGGATGAGATGTGGTCATTGGACCTAGAATGGATACTATTAGAATTGATTACAGCCTGGTTGGAAGGATAATATCGAAAGTCGGCTTAGAAATTTGTTCTGGTTCTTGTCGAAGGAGAGGGAGCTCCATGACTGGTGGATATGATGCATAGTTACGAGTTTCTGTGTGTTTCTTTCATCATCGGTAGTGTGACGTGATATCACCCCTGAGTACGTGCGTGGTAATATGGAATAGTGATTTGGTGGCTTCGAAACAACTCGTGGCATGTTCGAGGATGAACATATGTTTAAGTGGGGGAGGATGTAACGACACGGCCGGTCGTTTTGAGTATTACAGCCCCGTTCCCCCATTTATTGCTCACTTTATGCTTTACAGTTGTTATAAGATTTGCCAAGGTAATTGGTTTGGGTCCGAAACGATTTCGGAGTGAAATGAGACACTTAGTCTCATAATTGAAAACTTAAGTTAGAAAAGTTGATCGGATGTTGATTTATGTGTAAACGACCTCGGATTTTAATTTTGATGATTCCAATAGCTCTGTATGGTGATTTTAGATTTAGGAGATGTCCGGAAAATTATTTGGAAGTCCGTAGTGGAATTCGGCTTGAAATGACGAAAGTTGAATTTTTTTGAAGTTTGACCGGGGGTTGACTTTTGATATCGGAGTCGGAATCCAATTATGGAAATTAGAATACCTCTGTTAGGTCATTTATGACTCGAGTGCAAAAGTTGAAGTCATTCCGGATTGATTTCCTTTGTTTCGACACGAGTTATTGAATTTGAAAGTTCAAAGTTCATAGATTTCAATTTGAGGTATGATTCGTCATTTTGATGTTGTTTTTTCGTGTTTTGAGGCCTCGAGTAGGTCCGTATTGTGTTATGGAACTTGTTGGTATGTTCAGATGGGATCCCGAGGGGCTCGGGCGTGTTTCAGATTGATTTTAGATCATTTTTCTTCATGTTGTTATTGTTGGTTGCTGCTGGTTTTGGTGTGACCGCACCTGCGGTTGGTTTGCGAAGGTGCGATGGTCATAGAAGTGACAATGGAGTCGCAGGAGCGGAGGTGTTGCACGGACCAGGTGTCCACAGAAGCGGAGGTTCATTCGCATCTGCAAAGGCGCATATGCGGTGTGAAAGGGAGCAGAAGCGAAAGTCAGCACAGGAGCGCAATTTGGACTCGCACCTGCGTGCGCGCAGCAGCAGAGTTTCTACCACAGGTGCAAAGGCAGACCTCCAGTGCTTCTCCGCAGAAGCATGTTTTTGGTCGCAAAAGCGACACCGCAGAAGCGGCTAATGTGCCGCAGGTGTAAAAGTGCTGGGCAGAATGATAAATACAAAGGGTTCGCGATTTTGGCTGCATTTTAACATTTCCAAGCTCGGATTGAAGAGACGTTTGGAGATATTGTCATCACAATGATTGGGGTAAGTGTTCTACACTTGGTTTTGATCTTATTCCATGAATCTACCTTCGTTTTTGGTAATTGGATTGTGAATTTTAAAGAAGAAATTGGGGGTTTTGGCCTAAAGTTTCATAATATGAATTTTTGAGTTTTGAACATCGAATTGGAGTCGGATTTGAGTGAAACTAGAATGGTTGGACTCGTAATTGAATGGGTTGTTGAATGTTGTAAATTTTGTGAGGTTTCGAGGTGTGGGCAAGGGTTGGGCTTTTGGCCGATATTTGACTTTGATTCAAGATTTGATCTTTTTCGATCGGGATTGGTTCCTTTAGCATTGTTTGATGTACTTGAGTTGTGTTTGGTTAGTTCGAGCTGTTCGGAGGTCGGAACGTGTGGGATGGCATGTTTGGAGCATCACTTAGCTTGCTCAGCATTGGTAGTGGCTTGTTAGAGGTAAGTAACTTTTCTAATCTTGGAGCTGAGGGTATGAAATCCCAAAATACGTATTTTGTGATTAGTATTGAGGTGACACACATGCTAGATGACGGGTGTGTGGGCGAGCACCATGTGAATTTGGAATCTTTTGCTTCCATGGCATTGTATAGTAGTCCTACTTTGTCGATATCCGTGTTTTCACCATGTGATAAAGTATTTAAGTTGTCAATCATGCTAGATATCATGTTTAGGTATTATGCCGATATTGTTTGGACCCATAGTGGTCGTTTCTTACTGTCATCTCACTGATTTCACTGATATTTCATACTCAATCATATCCATGCATTCATGCCATATCTCAGTCTCAGTTATTATTTATTGATACATCATATCATATTGTCGGGCTAGTTTCATGACATTGTGAGCCCGTCAGTGAGACTGGAGAGATTGATGCCTGAGTGAGGCTGAGGGCCTGAGAGTGATATTTTGGGATCTGGCTGCATGCCGCAGCATGTTATATTGATTACCTTTTATGGGATTGGCTGCACGCCGCAATGATATATTGATTACATTTGAAGAGTTTCATTTTGGGTTTTGAGTGGTCATTTGAGGTCGGATTTTAGTAAATCTGGTATGGTTGGACTCGTGAGTGAAAGGGCTTTCAAAATTTGTGATTTTTTCCCGATTACGAGACGTGGGCCCGGGGAGACCTTTTGGGCCGGTTTCTAATTTCGTGATTTAGCTTTGATTTGACTAATTAGATTAGTTTCTTATAGTTGTATTTATGGTATGTAATTGATGTTGGCTAGATTTGGGCCATTCGGAGTCGGATATTCATGGAAAGGCATTGTTACCGATTGATTAAGCTTGGTTCGAGGTGAGTGGCTTGCCTAACCTTGTGTGGGGGAATTCCCCTTAGGATTTGGTACTGTTGTGATATGTGAGCGTCGTGTACGTGAGGGGACGAGTACGTAAACAGGCTATTTGTTGTAAAACCCGATTTATTTTACTGAGTAGTAATCTGTTCTTCCTTTATATTAAGTTATAACGTTTAAATGAGTATTAGCCTATTTTTCATTCTTAATTAAGCTATCCCATTATGTGTAGCTATCCTGTTTAGTCTAATATCGCATGTCTACGTGCTTTAGCTACTTATTTGAACTATGTGAAGCATGCCTAGTTGATTTCCTACTTTTTCCTTGTTCTTTATCAGTATAACTGTAGAAATCTTGCTGTTAACTGTTGTATTTATCGGTTTGAGCTGTGTATTTACTTTTGAATCTACGAGGCGGTTCCTCGGGAGTTCTCCCTGCACATTTACTTTTGAGACTACGAGGGGGTTCCTTGGGAGATCTCCTTGTACATTTACGTTTGGGACTACGAGACGGAATCTCGGGAGCGCCCCCTATTGTTATGACATTGTTCTTGTGTTGTTGTTTCTCTGTGAATTCTTGCTATTAATTTCTCCGATTGTACTTGATTGTTATTATATCATCTGTCTTGTTATTATATCCCTGTAGGGCTCGGACCTGACCTCGTCACTACTCTACCAAGGTTAGGCTTGGCACCTACTGGGTATCAATTGTGGTGTACTCATGCTACTCTTCTGCACATATGTTGTGTGTAGATTCAGGTGCTCACTATCAGCCGTATTACCAGTTAGTCGAGATAGCTTTGGAGACTTTAAGGTATATCTGTCGCGTCCGCAGACCTCGGAGTCCCCCTCTATTATTCTCGTGTCAAACACTTCCAGTATTGTTTTTGTTAGAATCTGGTGTATAGAGATACTATTTACTTTTAGTAGCTTGTGACTCATGATGTTCTGGGTATTGGGAAGACTGTGAATTATAGAGTATTGGTTATTGTACATGCCGAGCGACATTGTTACTAGTTATTCAGTTATCCACTGCTGTTAGTTGCCACGTTTTACTTTTGTATTGTTATTTCCGCAATTTTTTAGGCTTACCTAGTCGTAGAGACTAGGTGTCTTCACGATGTTATACAGAGGGAGTTTGGGTCGTGACAAGTTGGTATCAGTGCTCTAGGTTCATAGGTGTCGTGAGTCACAAGCCAATTTATTAGAGTCTCGCGGATCGATACGGAGACGTCTGTACTTATCTTTGGGAGGCTATGGAACTGTTAGGAAAAATTATACTTCTTTAATTCCCTGTCGTGCGATATTTGTTGACATCAAAAAATTCTGAACTTCTGTATTATATTCTTTCTCACTGATGGTGAGGACCCGTACTGGAGGATCTGATGACCAGGCACTCACGCCCTGTGCTAGAGCCGCGAGAGGCCGGGTCTGGGGTAGAGGCCGAGGACGGCCATGCGGTGCAACCAGATCACCCGCGTGCGCTGCGACAGAAGAGGCCCCAGTAACTCCAGCTGGAGGGCAGGCACCTGAGGTGCCTATTTCTGCACCAGCTATCCAGGAGACTCCAGCCCAGTTTCTGAGCATGTTCAACACCTTAGCTCAGGCTGGACTGATTCCACTTGCTCCTTCCACATCTCAGGCCGGGGGAGGGGCAAAGACTCCCGTAGCCCGTACTCCTGAGTAGAGGGTTCATGTTGACCATGCCCATAGTTCATCCGTATGCAGCCGGTAGCTCCGGTTCAACACGAGACTAGGACAACCGCTTCTGAGGCGGAGTAGCTTAGACTTGAGAGGTATAAGAAGTACCACTCACCTACCTTCAGCGGATTGGCTACAGATGATGCTCAGGATTTTCTGGAGGAGTGTTATTGTATTCTCCGTACTAAGGGCATAGCGGAGACGAGTGTGGTTTCTTTTACCACCTCCCAGCTTAGAGGAGCAGCCTATCAATGTTGGCGTGCTTATGAGTTGAGTAGTCCGGATGAGGCAGCTTCAGTTATATGGACTCAGTTCTCGGACATGTTTTTGAGAGAGTATATCCCTCAGAGCCTCAAGAACTCATGTCGCACAGAATTTGAGTATCTACGCTAGGGTGTTGTGACTGTGTCAGAGTATGCAGTCTGCTTCAGTGATTTGGCCCGCCATGCACCGACCTTGGTTGCCACAGTTCGAGAGAGGGTTCGANTACATGCCGAGCGACATTGTTACTAGTTATTCAGTTATCCACTGCTGTTAGTTGCCACGTTTTACTTTTGTATTGTTATTTCCGCAATTTTTTAGGCTTACCTAGTCGTAGAGACTAGGTGTCTTCACGATGTTATACAGAGGGAGTTTGGGTCGTGACAAGTTGGTATCAGTGCTCTAGGTTCATAGGTGTCGTGAGTCACAAGCCAATTTATTAGAGTCTCGCGGATCGATACGGAGACGTCTGTACTTATCTTTGGGAGGCTATGGAACTGTTAGGAAAAATTATACTTCTTTAATTCCCTGTCGTGCGATATTTGTTGACATCAAAAAATTCTGAACTTCTGTATTATATTCTTTCTCACTGATGGTGAGGACCCGTACTGGAGGATCTGATGACCAGGCACTCACGCCCTGTGCTAGAGCCGCGAGAGGCCGGGTCTGGGGTAGAGGCCGAGGACGGCCATGCGGTGCAACCAGATCACCCGCGTGCGCTGCGACAGAAGAGGCCCCAGTAACTCCAGCTGGAGGGCAGGCACCTGAGGTGCCTATTTCTGCACCAGCTATCCAGGAGACTCCAGCCCAGTTTCTGAGCATGTTCAACACCTTAGCTCAGGCTGGACTGATTCCACTTGCTCCTTCCACATCTCAGGCCGGGGGAGGGGCAAAGACTCCCGTAGCCCGTACTCCTGAGTAGAGGGTTCATGTTGACCATGCCCATAGTTCATCCGTATGCAGCCGGTAGCTCCGGTTCAACACGAGACTAGGACAACCGCTTCTGAGGCGGAGTAGCTTAGACTTGAGAGGTATAAGAAGTACCACTCACCTACCTTCAGCGGATTGGCTACAGATGATGCTCAGGATTTTCTGGAGGAGTGTTATTGTATTCTCCGTACTAAGGGCATAGCGGAGACGAGTGTGGTTTCTTTTACCACCTCCCAGCTTAGAGGAGCAGCCTATCAATGTTGGCGTGCTTATGAGTTGAGTAGTCCGGATGAGGCAGCTTCAGTTATATGGACTCAGTTCTCGGACATGTTTTTGAGAGAGTATATCCCTCAGAGCCTCAAGAACTCATGTCGCACAGAATTTGAGTATCTACGCTAGGGTGTTGTGACTGTGTCAGAGTATGCAGTCTGCTTCAGTGATTTGGCCCGCCATGCACCGACCTTGGTTGCCACAGTTCGAGAGAGGGTTCGATGGTTTATTTAGGGACCCCACCCCAGTATCCAGATTAGTATGGACATAGAGTTGGAGATGGAAATTTTGTATCAGCAGGTTGTGAGTATTGCCAGGAGATTTGAGGGCATGCTTGCTCAGAATAGAGAGGATAGGGAGGCCAAGAGGTCTCGAGAGTATGGCACTTACAGCGGTACTCGTGCCCCAGCTGCAGTTAGACATGGTAGGGGTTATGTAAGTCACCCCGTTCATTCAGCTCTTCTAGCCTCCAGTGGTGNAGTTTATTGAGGGACTCCACCCCAGTATCCGGATTAGTATGGACATGGAGTTGGAGATGGACATTTCTTATCAGCAGGTTATGAGTATTGCCAGGAGATTGGAGGGCATGCTTGCTCAGAATAGAGAGGATAGGAAGTCCAAGAGGTCTCGAGAGTCTGGCACTTACAACGGTACTCGTTCCCCACCTGCAGTTTGACATGGTAGGGGTTATGTGAGTCACCCCATTCATTCAGCTCTTCCAGCTGCCAGTGGTGTTCCAGCCCCTGCTAGGCCGCAGGAGCCGTATTATGCACCGCCAGTATCTAGTGCGCCTCCAGCTCGGGCTTTTAGCGGCCAGTCCAGCAGACCTGGCCTGATTCACTCAAAATAGCCACACCCTCCAAGGGGTTGTTTTGAGTGTGGCGACACTCCCCATATGGTAAGGGATTATCCCAGACTTAGGAGGGGTGCACCTCCGCAGACTTCTCAGCCACCACGTGCTCCACCGGTTCCTCAGGCTATGATTGTAGCACCAGCTACCGCCCCACCTACTCAGCCAGCTCGAGGTGGAGGTCGGGGAGGTCGAGGTCGCCCTAGAGAGGGAGGCCAGGACAGCTATTATGCTCTTTCGGCTCGTACAAAGGAAGTTGCTTCTGACTCTGTCATTACAGGTATTGTTCCAGTTTGTCATAGAGATATGCCGGTCTTATTTTATCAAGGCTCTACATATTCCTATATGTCCTCTTATTATGCCCCATATTTGGGCATATCTCAGGATTCTCTTAGTTCCCCTATTTATGTGTCTAATTCTGTGGGAGATTCTCTTGTTATGGACCGTGTGTATCGGCCGTGTTTGATTGATCTTAGTGGTTTTGAGACCAGAACCAATTTATTATTACTCAGCATGGTAGACTTTGATGTTATCTTGGTCATGGATTGGCTGCCGTCCCATTATGCTATTCTAGATTGTCACGCTAAGACCGTGATGCTGGCTATGCCAGGTTTACTACGATTAGAGTGGAGAGGCACCTTAGAGTATACTCCCAGTCGAGTTATTTCATTTCTTAAAGCTCAATGAATGGTTGAGAAGGGGTGTGACGCGTATCTAGCTTATGTAAGAGATGCCCTTTTTTGATACCCCTACAGTTGAGTCAGTTCCACTAATGAGGGACTTTCTAGATGTGTTTCAAACTGATCTTTCGGGCATGCAGCCCGACAGAGATATTGATTTTGGCATTGATTTGTTGTCGGGCACTCAGCCCATCTCTATTACAACATATCGTATGGCTTTTCCTGAATTGAAGGAGTTGAAGGAGCAGTTACAGGATTTGCTTGATAAGGGCTTCATTCTGCCTAGTGTTTCACCTTGGGGTGCTCCGTTCTTGTTTGTGAAGGAAAAAAATTGTTCTATGCATATGTGCATTGATAATCGCGAGTTGAACAAAGTTACAGTGAAGAACATGTATCATTTGCCTCATATTGATGACCTATTTGAGCAGTTATAGGGTGCTAGAGTGTTTTCAAGGATTGACTTACGTTCATGCTATCATCAGTTGAAGATTTGGGAGCCAGATATCCCGAAGACTGCCTTCAGGACTCAGTATGGTCACTACGAGTTCCTTGTGATGTCTTTGGACTGACCAATGTCCCAGTACCTTTTATGCACTTGATGCATAGTGTGTTCCGGCCTTATCTTGGCTCATTCATCATTGTGTTTATTGATGACATTCTGGTGTACTCCCGGACCTGGAAGGATCATGAGCAGCACCTAAGGACTATGCTTCAGACCTTATGAGAAAAGAAATTATATGCAAAATTTTTAAAGTGTGAGTTTTGGCTAGACTCAATGTTATTCTTGGGTCATGTAGTATCGAGTGATGGGATCCAAGTGGATCCGAAAAAGATTGAAGCAGTGTAGAGTTAGCCCAGACCATCCTCAGCTACGGAGATCCAGATTTTTCTTGGTTTGGCAGGGTATTATCGTCGATTTGTAGAGGGATTCTCATCCATTGCAGCACCTATGACCAGGCTGACCCAGAAGCGTGCTCCATTTAGGTGGACAGAGGAATGTGAGGAGAGCTTTAAGAAGCTTAAGACAACTTTGACTACAGCCCCAATATTGGTATTACCTATAAGTTCGGGGTCTTATAATATATATTGTGATGTGTCGCGGATTGGTCTCAGCACGGTGTTGATGCAAGAGGGTAGGGTGATTGCCTATGCATCCAGATATCTGGTGGTGCATGAAAAGAACTATCCTGTCCACGACCTTGATTTACCAGCTACTGTTCATTCCTTGAAGATTTGGCGGAACTATTTGTACGGTGTTCCTTGTGAGATTTACACCGATCATCGGAGTTTGCAGCATCTGTTCAAGAAAAAAGATCTTAACATGCGTCAGCGGAGGTGGTTGGATCTACTTAAGGACTATCACTATTTTGTACCATCCGAGGAAGGCCAATGTGGTGGCCGATGCTTTGAGTTGCCGGGCAGAGAGTTTGGGAAGTTTAGCATATCTACCAGCAGAAGAGAGGCCATTGGTGATGGATGTTTAGGCCTTAGCCAGCCAGTTTGTGAGATTGGATATTTCTGAGCCGAATCGAGTATTGGCTTGTGTGGTCCCTTGGTCTTCTCTTTATGATCGTATCATGGAGCGTCAGTATGATGTCCCCCATCTACCTATCCTTAAGGACACGGTGATGTTAAGGAGGTCACTATTGGAGATAATGGTGCATTGTGGATGCAGGGCAGGCTATGTGTGCCCAATGTGGAGGGGTTGTGTCAGTTGATCCTTCAAGAGGCTCACAGTTCGCGGTACTCTATTCATCCGGGTGCCTTAAAGATGTGTCAGGACTTGAGGCAGCATTACTGGTGGAGGAGGATGAAGAAAGACATAGTGGAATATGTGGCTCGCTGTCTAAATTGCCAGCAGGTGAAGTATGAGCATCATCGGCCAGGTGGCTTGCTTCAGAAGTTAGAGATTCCAGAGTGGAAATGGGAGCGAATCACTATGGATTTCATTGTTGGACTCCCACGGACTCAACGGAGTTTTGATGCATTCTGGGTGATTGTGGATAGGTTGACCAAGTCAGCTCATTTCATTCTTATGATGACTACCTATTCTTCCGAGTAACTGGCTCAAATTTACATTCGCGAGATTGTCACGCTTCATTGCATACATGTATCTATCATCTATGACCGGGGTACTGTCACGCCCCAAACTCAGGGAGTGCGACCGGCGCTCAACCGAGAGAACCCAGCTGAGCAAGCCTATTAGACTTCCTTGTACCCAAATTCATCCATGTATAAAGAGGAGATGTGCTCCATTAATCAATCACTGAAATTTTTTTTATTAACAACTTCCTTTTTCATTCCCATTAGCAGCTTCATTCATAATTTCCAAAACATTACGAGTTTATAGAATTAATGAAAAACATAATTTCCAAGTACCAACATTTCTAGTTCAATTCCCAACATCAACCATAACCCACAATCTGTCTACGGAGCCTCTAAGTACAATAGAAGAGTAATATGGAAATGCCGGCAACAAGGCCCCGACTATACCTCAGAACACTGTACATGAAAAAGAAAAGATACATGACCCCGAAATGAAGTGGAGCTCACCAAATCAGCTGAAAAGAGTGTACTGCTATCACTGATCAATGCTGCATGCTGAAGAACCACCTGCATCCATTAAAGATGCAGCGCCCCCGGCAAAAGGGACGTTAGTACTGTCGAATAACACTAGTATGTATAGCTAAAAATCCTCTTTCAAAATAGAATACCCATATAAGAAAAGGAAACACATAGAAACAATAAGTCACAATCAACAATATCCAAACGTCCAGTTAAAACATAATAATTTTCAAAATATGAAATTCATATATAATTTTGGTTGGGAGATAATAAGCACCGATATACCACTGTCTTTGTTAGCACGGAGTCCGATCACACCCGATCGGCTAGGTCATCTCCCACGAACAATGTGGTTTGACATGTGATGAGAAAGAAAGTTGTTACCAAGAGTAGTACCAACATATGCGCGATATGGCGTCTGATCTCCACCCGATCAGCTAGGCCACCATCCCACATATGCCGTGTGGGTTGACTTTTCCAATCCAGAAAGGTTCCAGTTTCATCCGAATTAAGGGGAATAATATCACAATTTCCAAAGGTTCCAATTTCATCCCAAATAAGGGGAATAATCCCAGTCCACCCCTACACCGGCACGTGTAGTTTCAAGTGTGGGCTTTATGACCCATCCTTCCTCGGTATTGCTAATGATGCTCCCAAAATTAGTTTTGATTTGATTTGTAAACAGAAATATCATAAATACAATTTTACTCACCTCAACATCTTTCACATTGTATGAATTCTCATTAGTATTTCCAGTCATTCACAACGACAATATTTCCTTGGCTCATTAGTCCATTCACAAGATTCTTTATTCCTGGCACGATGGCCGTATTTCATATTCCACACTTTCACCTCTTTCAATTTCAAAATCACCATCAAGTGTATTTCAGAAATCATATACTTCAAATCCATTTGAAATGGAAACTTCAAACACAAATGATTTTTTCCCAAAGAATGAGGCATACCAACCAACAATAGAAACACACATGAAAAATCATAAACGGTCAATACACCATTTACTCTTGCAATACTCTTCCCCAGAAATGATAATGTACAATTTCAACACATGAGTATATAGAACTTGAATCACACTGGATATATTTATAAATCAAAGCATTAGTTAAAGCAGCCACTAATGGGCACAAATTTAGTACAAAAGCTTTTAGACAATTTTATCTTCGAAGTCATTTTTAAACAATTGAGTCGAGGCTCATTTCACATTCTTTATTGCATCTTCTCAAATCATTTGCACTACTAGACACTTCCAACCATCTTTATAGATTATCAACAATAAGACATGTCCAAATCAAGACTTTAGGTACACATATGAGCAATTAAGAGTCTTAAGAATATTGAGATTTTCTCACACAATTTGGCATACTATCTTTCATTGAAACACGACTCAAAGCCATAACCTTTTATTACGTAACCCATACTCTGAAACTTATGGAAACATTATGGAATTCAATTCCAAGAGAGAAAGTTCAGCCAACATACCTCAATCAAGCTTCCTTAACTCTATAATGATCCGGAATTCTTATCAATCCCGATCTATTTTGAGACATAACAAAATTGAACCATAATTAGGAAGATATTCATGGTCTCAGCTCATTTGAGCCTTTTATCAGACACTAGGTGTGCAAATTTAACCAAAAGGTTCTTCTATAAGATTTCCTTCACTCCACAACCCAATCCTTACTTATTTCAGCTCAACAGTCTTCCCACAATTCTTATTGGTACATGCATGTATAAATAATAATCTCATACCCATGAATCATACTCCTAATCAACCATCATCTACCCAAATTCTAAATTAAACACTAGGGTATGGAACCTTGCCTCTTAGATGAAGAACTTGTGGGTTTTCCTTGTTAATCTTCCAAGATTTGAGCAAGACATGATGAAACATTATCCTAGGGTTTTCCTCTCTCTCTAAAACGCTCTCCATTCTCTCTAAAACTTCAGATTTTTTTGCTCAAAAATAACCCAAAGCGTGTATTTAACGAAGTAGGGTCGGGTTTCAAAAACCCAAAAATGAAGCTCCGAAACAGGTTCTGCGGTCGCATATGCGACCGCAAAATGGATATGCGGACCGCATATTGGTCGCATAATTACAGACCAAAATGATCAACAAGTTGTCCGTGTATGCGGTCCGCATAACTTGTTATGCGATCGCATAATGCGCCGCATAATAGTTATGTAGTCGCATAGCCGACCGCATAATTGCCCCAAGATTGGCCTTCTCCTACTCACTTCTGCAGCCATTATGCGGCCCGCAGAGTGATTATACGGGCGCATAATGGACCACATAAACGCGCTTTTCTGCCAAACATTTTCCTTCACTTTCCGGTGCATTGTTCAACCCAAAAAGTGCGAACCTTGAATTATACCATCCTCAAACACGTAAGCCTACTCTGGCACCACGAAATCGTGAATTCACTTGCGAAATTTACGGGGCTTTACACTGAAATACTTCAAAACTTTCCGGGGTGTTACAGGTACGCAGTTTGCATCATGGTTTTGGAGGGTTGTACAACATGAGTTGGGTGCTCGAGTGGAGCTGAGCACAATATTTCACCCTCAGACGGACGGATAATCCGAGCGCACTATTCCGATATTAGAGGATATGCTCCGTGCATGTGTGATGGAGTTTGGAGGGATGGGGATTAGTTCTTGCCACTTGCAAAGTTTGCCTACAACAATAGTTATCAGTCGAGCATCGAGATGGCACTGTGTGAGGCTTTATATGGTAGGTGGTGTCGGTCCCCAGTGGGTTGGTTCGAGCCGGGCGAGGCTAGATTATTGGGTACGAAATTGGTTAAGGATGACTTGGATAAGGTAAAGGTGATTTAGGATCGACTTCGCACAGCCCAGTCCATACAGAAGAGTTATGCGGATCGGAAGGTTCGCGATATTGCATTCATGGTTAGAGAGCGGGTCTTGCTCTGGGTTTCGCCTATGAATGGCGTTATGAGGTTCGGGAAGAAGGGCAAGCTGAGCCCAAGGTTTATCGGTCCATTTGAGGTGTTGCAACGTGTTGGGGAGGTTGCTTATGAGCTTGCCTTTCCTCCCAGTCTTGCAGGGGTCCAGCCAGTATTCTATGTTTCTATGCTCCAGAAGTATCACGGCAATCCAACTCATGTGTTGGATTTCAGCTCAGTCCAGTTGGACAAGGATCTATCTTATGTTGAGGAGCCAGTGGCTATTTAGATATGCTACTGTATGCATAAAATCATACTTGAATTAAACTAGTAAAGGCCAAACGAATTGTAACAAACAATAGGAATAATCCAGAATATGAAAATAATAACAATGTGGGTCATATATGGCAATGTGATTCATATTGAAAACCCTTTGTTGTCACTATAAACTAAACCTAAAGGAAGTAATGAATGTCAATAGATTAGATTCTAAGAGTAGAATTCCATTCAAGGACAAACCACTCTTTGGATCCCTAACACTTCAAAGTTCCCAAGGGTCTCAGGGCCTAGGGCAGTGCTTGTGTTTGGGAGAATAACCCAACCAGGAACTAAATTCTACTCCCAAATACACCTAACCACTCACGCTCATTCTTCCCTACAGGTCTAAGTGCCAATGACTGACTTTAAATGCAAACCCCGACATCACAGTTATATCATACTACAAAAGTATATATACATTTCCCCTCATAATTAATGCAGAATACCATAAGACTGCAAGACAACCTATTCACATTATTGTAACCACATTTCAAAAGCTAAGTGTATGATTTACTATGAATGGCATGACATGTTAGGTATGCTCAAAAGAAATCAACTTTAAGCATACAAAGAGACAGGATCATCATCAGATTTCTGTTAGAAAACCAAACCCCCGAGATCACATGTGTTTAGGAGTAAAGTAAATGCATTTTGTAAAATCCATGCTCAGAGATACACTTCTCCATAACAACTTTTAGTTAGATTAATCAAAGATTGGTCTTAACTTAAGTCTGGTCTTCTAGCACACACACAAGTTAACAGTTTCAGTGGGAACTCCTAAAGAATGTTAACGTTGATGTAAGTTAGCAGCGTCAGTTGAATTTCCAAGGAGTATTATGAGAGGTGAAGATTAACAACTACAATTAGAGCTTCAGAATGGTATTAACAACATTACAGGTTAATCACTACAATTGATACATTCTAAAGAGTTTTAATATTGATACATGTTAACAACTTCAATTAGAGGTACAAATCAATAACTTAAACTAGGAGGTACATATTAATGACTTAAATTAGAACCTCCAAAGAGTATTAATAGAGATTTAAACCAGCAACCATAGTTATAACTTCTACAGGTACTAACAGAGATACAAACATAATAAGAACTTCTAAAAAGTATTAACATGGTCATAGATTCCCAACTTCAATTAGAACTTCTAAGAGTATTAACATATTCTCAAGCTATCAATCCTACTTTACTCTAAAGCAAATGGCATGATCATTTCCTTATACAAGCACTCAGCTTCATAAAAACCTTATTAGAGATCAAACATGCTATTATATTCAAATAGTAGCAACATAAGATTCATTTAAAATTCATGAACTACGTGTGGTTCATTCATGTAAGTTTCGTGAAATTCTAAGGACAACATAGACATATATATGGTTATGGAAGGCAAGTAGAAGTATTGAAGAATCAAGATAAGTGCAGCATCACAAGAACACACATGGTACATTTAGCATGTGTCATATTATTTCAAAATGAAACAATTATCATCATCAAGCTAACAGTGCCATCATATGAGCTTCAGGAAACGGGTAGAGGTATCATCATATTGGGGAAATGTTTTAAGCATGTAAAGTAAGGGGTTTCAAGTATAGTGGAACTTAACAACAACACGTTACCGTAACCAATATGATATCATAACATAAAAACTCTTATCCATGCCTTATAGCTTAAGCTAAGTGTATAACAATCTCAGAATATACATAAAAGTGATACAAAGATCCAACCTTCTTAGGGCATGCTTAGAGTTCAATCAGATGATTAATAAGCTTCTAAAATCAACAAAACCACAAAGACATGTCAAAGAGATAAAACTAGCTTAAAGGTCATGAGCCAGTGTACCTAAACTAAGATAACATTCTGGTTTTCACCACTAAACAAGTACACACTTTGTTTAAGTCTAGGTTACTAAGTGAACCATCACGAAATGCAATTAACACTCGAGGCAGATTAGCATAACTATCATTGTATTATTAAAAGAACATTAGAAACTAAATATCATGAGAGCTTGGGAGTTTTTAGGCTATTTTTAATACTTACAAGAAAGGTTGGTTATCAAATGTCATTAGGATCGATACATAACTCTAATNTGGTACATTTAGCATGTGTCATATTATTTCAAAATGAAACAATTATCATCATCAAGCTAACAGTGCCATCATATGAGCTTCAGGAAACGGGTAGAGGTATCATCATATTGGGGAAATGTTTTAAGCATGTAAAGTAAGGGGTTTCAAGTATAGTGGAACTTAACAACAACACGTTACCGTAACCAATATGATATCATAACATAAAAACTCTTATCCATGCCTTATAGCTTAAGCTAAGTGTATAACAATCTCAGAATATACATAAAAGTGATACAAAGATCCAACCTTCTTAGGGCATGCTTAGAGTTCAATCAGATGATTAATAAGCTTCTAAAATCAACAAAACCACAAAGACATGTCAAAGAGATAAAACTAGCTTAAAGGTCATGAGCCAGTGTACCTAAACTAAGATAACA
>AWOL01S0002258.1:51906-68410 GCA_000715115.1 Nicotiana otophora
ATACATAACTCTAATTTCTATAACTTAAGGAAGTTCATAATCTCAGAATCTATTTAACAGTCATTAATAAATACATAAAATAGTCAAGAATGAACACATTGCTAACGACATCATTCAACAAGAGGTAATAGCTAAATTTATGTTCAGTAATTCAAACTAACAAAAGAAGAATAGGGTCGAGGTTTTGCAAACCTCCTTTGGAGCACCAAACCAAATGGGTATTCAAATTAGTCGTTTAGGTAGCCAAAAGATTAAGCTTTCGACCAGTAACGAACTCAGAACCAGAAAGAGAGAAAAGCATAAATTTAGTAAGAACTCGAACTTTAATTGAAAATTCCTAAACAACACTATGTTGTATTAATTTATCAGATGTTAGGTGCTGGTGTGTTCTTGTTGAGAGCATTGAATGCTGCTATTTATAGTGGCCATTGAGCCTTAGGGTTTCAATTGATTCAAGTAATGATAGTAGAGAGTGACAATGAACTGATTATGTGAGCAATATCGAGTGAAATCAGAGAAGACATATGTGAGAGAAGTGATAGTTTTTACCTAAGATAGGGGAACTGTCCGTTGAAATCAACAGCCACCGGATAAATCCCCAATGTCCAGAGGTCACTATGCGTGACCTCTGGACCAAGAATAATGATGATAACACTAAAGAGATAGACATGCATGCCATAGATTTGCAAGGATGAAGGAAAAATCAGACGAGTTGATGTTTTGTCTTTTAGGTATAGGGTTTCAAATTGGGGCTTTTGAATTTAATGATAGAAATGGAGAAATCGGCTAGATTAGCGGATGTAGGAGAAAGGGGATGATTTGAAGACTGAATTTGTTACCTTACACAAATTGGTGCAAGGTCTGTTATTGATTAGGGTTGATGGAGTTTGAGAGACGGAAGAGAGAAAAAGGAAACTAGGGCGGTTGTTTTGGCAATGAATGAGCTAGGATTGGGGGGTATCTCAGAGTTAAAAATGGGAGATGGAACGAGAGCCATTAGATCTGTTAATCAAAAGCTCCGATTGCTTTGATAATTAGGGATTTCTAAATAATTAAACTAGGAAAATCGATGGCCGTTGAATTCTTGTCATCCAACGGCGGAGATAAAACGTGACTCGCCCTTTACAATAAACAGAAAAGTGGGATTAAATTTGATCCGTTTATAATATGGATCAACGTCGGAGTTTATCTGTGTTTGTTTTGTGAGAGGATGAGATGGGTGACATGGCAGGTCGTGATTAGCTTAAAAAAGATGGCAAGGATTACCAACAGGGATTAAAGGGGTTGTTTGGGTTGGGTATTTTCGGACTGGGATCTTTGTATTTTTTTGGCCAAAGTTAATTTTAAAGGATGGCCAATCCATGTTTAATTAAGAACGCCGATTATAGCCTTTTGGATTTTAACCCTTTTGAAATTAATTTAAACAAACTTAATTATTTTCAATAAAATATAGTAAAATTATATTTAACAAATATATTATTAAATATTGTAATTAACTATTTATAAAATACCTTGTTTTCTAAATTGTAACACTAATTTAGAATTATTAACATAGTAATATAATTAATTAGAAATTAAGGAATAATTCATTACATTAATTATAAAGCCTATGTGACGTACATAAAAATTATTTTAATAATCTAAAAATAGTAATCATGGTATATTTATAATTATAATTATAACAATCAATTATAAATTTTCAAAACCACTAATACTAAATTAATTTTGTTAAAATAAGTATTATTTATTGAAAATATTTTCAATAAATAATACTTATTTTAACAAAATTAATTTAGTATTAGTGGTTTTGAAAATTTATAATTGATTGTTATAATTATAATTATAACAATCAATTATAAATTTTCAAAACCACTAATACTAAATTAATTTTGTTAAAATAAGTATTATTTATTGAAAATATTTTCAATAAATAATACTTATTTTAACAAAATTAATTTAGTATTAGTGGTTTTGAAAATTTATAATTGATTGTTATAATTATAATTATAACAATCAATTATAAATTTTCAAAACCACTAATACTAAATTAATTTTGTTAAAATAAGTATTATTTATTGAAAATATTTTCAAAACATTGATTGTGAATTATTAAGAATAAATAAATAAATTTTAAAAGGGAGGGTCAAAATTGGTCGTCAACATTCCTAATTATTAATTACTGGTGTCGGACACTGACCTTCTTCCGAGATTGTCACTGGTTTCAACCTAAGGTTAGATTTGTTACTTACTGAGTTCACGAGATCGGTTGTACTCATACTATACTTCTGCACCTTGCGTGCAGATCTTGGAGCTAATGTTGCTGCATCTGGCGGAGGTAGCGTTGAAGATGTGCCCAATGTCCAGACATGGCTACCATCTGTCCTTGGTAGTTTTAGATTTGAGTTCTATTTATGTGTACTTCAAACATAAGTTGTAATCCTTTTTTATAGCAGCTTTGTAAATCTAAAATCTTAGTGGCTCATGACTTGTACTACCAATCCTTGAGATTTTGTATAGAAGTTCAGTTATTTGGTTCATTGACTCTTGTTACCCTTGTTTGAGGTGTGTTGGATGTTATTTGGCTTACCTAGCGGGCTGAGTTAGGTGCTATCACGACTAGATTAATTTTTGTTCATGACAGCAAGGGTCGCAAAAGCGACCAAAAGATTGCAAATGCAACCAACCTGTGCACAGTTCTCCCATCGCAATTGCGAGGCTGGATTCGCAAATGCGAAGCCTAACGTCCCGGCCCAGCTTCGCAAATTACGACTGATACGTCTCAAATGTGAGGTTCACAAATGCAAACTGGTCTTCGCATTTGTGAGACCAACAGAACCAGCAAAACTTTGAACTCAACTCAAAATACGTTTGAATCTCACACGAGCCCCCGGGGCTCCACACCAAACATCCACACAAGTGTAGAAATATCATACAAACTCGCTCGCGGGTTTAAAACACTAAAAAAACATATAAATCCACCAATCGAACACCAAAACGCTTCGTGAAAACTATGAAACTCAAGAACATCTTAAATCATAACTAAGCCTTCGATTCCTATCAATCCAACTCGGAATGACACCAAACTTTGCACACAAGTCCCAAAAGACAAAAGGGACCTATTACAAGTCCCGAAACAAAAGTTTGAACTCGATGGCCACAAAGTCAACCCATGTTCACACTTATGAAATTTCTAACCCTTTAAATTGCTAACTTTCGGGAAAAAGATCAAATGTATCATAGGAACCTCCGAATTCAATTACGGGCATACACACAAGTCCAAAATCACCATACGAACCTATTGAAACCATCAAAACACTATTCTGGGTTTGTTTTTTCACAAATATTAAACTTGATCAATACGTCCAACTTAAGCTTCCAAACTATGAACTAAGTGTTCCAATTCAATCCAAACCCTCCTTAAAACCTAACCAACCATCCCCACAAGTCACATAACCATAAATACACATGTGGAAAGATGCAAAAAGGGAAAACAATGCTTAAATTCACAAAATGTCCGGTCGGGTTGTTACACAATTCAACCTCAAATAACCCAGAACCCATCCGAAACTCACCTACGGCCCCTGCGACCCTATCGAATCACACCAACCGGTCCCAAAACATAACACAGAACTACTAGAGGTCTCAAATCACACCAAATAACATCAAAACTACAAATCACACCTTAATTCAAACCTAATGAACTAATCAAACTTCCAACTTCCAAAACTCATGCCGAACCACGTCTAACCTACTCGGAATGACCTCAAATTTTGCACACAAGTTCCAAATGACATAGAGAACTTATTCCAACTTCCGAAATATACTCGATAATATCAAAGTCAACTTCCGGTAAAACCTATGAACTTTCTAAACCTTCAAACTTGCAATTTTCGCCAAAAAGAGCCAAATCTACTTAGGAACCTCCAAATCCAAATATGGACATACACCTAAGTCGAAAATCACCATACAAACCAATGGAAAATATCAAAATAGAATTCCAAGGTCATTTACATGAAAGTCAAACCTCGTTTAACTCTTACAACTTAAGCTTGCATAAATGGCACTAAGTATTCCAAATCACTCCCGAACTTTTCCGAAGCCAAACAAGCAACCCGCAAGTGATAAAATAATAAATACACATACAAGAAACCTAATATAGGGGATCGATACTCTAATATAAGAAACAATAGCCTGATTGTTAAAAAAAAAGTTTGCTTCAACCAATTCAGGATATAACGACTTCTCTACTCGTAGAACTAATCAATACTAAGGTAAAACATACATAATTCTTGTAAACATGAGGTATTGGTTTAGTTTAGGAGAAGTAAAATGGAAGATATATGTTATATTTATATTATCTAGTTCAAATCGGGAAAGAATTAATACAAGAAAAAATATTAATTGAATTCATACTCCTAAATATTTAGGACTTCTTACATAGTTCATATAAAAAAAGATTTAAAACTCAAAATATAAGTTAAGTTTAAAGTCCTAAATATAAAATAACTAAATTTTAATTTTGTCTGATTAAGTTTATTTTTTGAAGGGCAAAAGAAATTGTTCGATTTATTTACTTGCTGCTAAAAGTCCTTTTGTTTGATTTAGTAACACTGTATTTTCTGCTTAAAATTTTGTGTGGAACATATTGAAATTGTCTGCAAGCTTCTTATTTTGCACATTGAAGCGGTCTAAAAGCTTCTTAGTTTACCGAACTTATCTATATTATATTAAAAATGGGAATACCTTAAGTCAAAAGTTAAATTACCAGAATACCTTTTTAAATAATTTAAATACTTTACTTATAAAAATATTGCACAAAAGTGTTAAATTTACTTGAAAAGATATGATCTTTCATATTAGTATCTAATGTTCAAACTAATTTCTAACTAATAGGTGCCTATTGTTTACTGTATTTTCAATCATTTTTCCTTTTCAAAAAAGAATATAAAATTTATGGTGGCTTTTGAAAATTAGAACAAAAATATATCTTCAAAAGCCTCACAAATTTCACGATCTAGAATTCCAACTGCGAGACCGTAATGGTGCCTAACATACGCTTACTAGGCCAGCCAAGATTAGCTCATCAATTAATCAATTTCAAAATTTAAAAGCATAATATTAAGAAATTAAGACTGAAACACTTTGTAATATAATAATTTGTAACGAACAATGTCTAGTCTAATCTTAGAAACTTGTATCACAAGTACATGAGCTTCTAGAATACATGATTTTGAAATGAAATACAGTTGTCCAAAACAAAATGAATAGTAAGATAAATAGGAAGGGGACTTCAGGGTCTGCGAACGCTCTGCAGCTCTACCACAAGACTTCTGATAAAGCGAGTCTGAGTAATCTCTGCTACGTGCCACTGGGACCAACTCTAAGATCTACACACGAAGTGCAGAAGTATAGTATAAGTATAATCCACCCCATGTACTCTATAAGTGTCGTACCTAACCTCGACGAAGTAGTGACGAGGCTATGCCAAGATACTCACTACGAATATGTACGGATATGAGCAGAAACACAATAAGGAAATAGGGAAACATCTAAAGAACATGATTCCTGAAATAAGAAATATATAATAGAGGACCCCATAATATTGTCACTACTCAGTTTCACAACACAATACGGTAACAGAAACCAACAGCCAAGAATAACCATCACATAACTTCTTTATTGCGGCGCACAACCAGATCCACTTATATAATACTAATATTGTTGCAGCCTGCAACCCGATACACACACATATACACACACACACACACATATATATATATATATATATATATATATATATATTGCTTTGTGTATTATAACCTCATTCCCCTATTTATGGTCTATTTTATGTTCATTTGTGGTTATGTAACACGTCAGGATGGTTGGATTGGTTTCGGGAAGGTATTGGAGTAAATTGGGACACTTAGTCGCAAAGATGGAAGCTTAAGTTGAAAGAGTTGACTGGAGTTTGACTTTTGCGCAGAAGAACCCCGGAATAGTGTTTTGATGATTCCAATAGTTTTGTATGATTATTTTGGACATACACTTTTATCTGTATTTGGATTTGGAGGTCCGTAGGTTGATTTGGTGATTTTTGTCGAACGTTAGAAAGTTGAAAGTTTGGAAGGATGATATGTTTAAACAGGAGTTGACTTTGTTGTTATCGTGCTCAGATTTTGGTTCCGGGAGTTGGAATAGGTTTGTTGTGTTATTTGGGACTTGCATGCAAACATTGGGGTCTTTTCGGGTTGGTTTGATGTGTTTCTCCATGAGTTTTGGAAGTTGAAAATTCATTACTTCCCTAGGCATGAACTGGGGTGCGATTCATGATTTTGATGTTGTTTTATGTGATTTGAGGCCTCAAGTAGGTTCGTGTTATGTTTTGTGATTGTTTATAGTGATTGGACGGGTTCCCGAAGGCTTCGGGTGTGTTTTGGATGGGTTTCAGTCCATTTCATCATGTTTTGGCATGGCCGATATCTTATGTCTGGTTATCTCCTTCGAGATTGTCACGACTCCAATTTTCCTCCGCATGATGTCATGATGGCACTTAGTATCTAAGACTAGGTAAGCCTTACATACATGCAAAAGTTAACTGAAAAAATGATAAAAACTTTAATATAACTCAACAACTAGCCTAAACTCTGCAACTCAATAGAAAATAATTTCCAAAATCTAGTGATACGAAGTCACAAGCTCTACAAGAGTATACTGAACATCCTTATACAACAATATCTATAAAAAGGGAAAATCAAAGAGAACTAGATATAGGGGTGACACTGAGGCCCGTGTACAGGTATACCTTAAAGTCTCCAATTCCGAGCTCAACTCACTGGTGCCTAGGCAGGTAAGAGGTACCCGGATCTGCACAAAAATATGTGCAAAAATGTAGCACGAGTACACCACAATGATACCTAGTAAGTGCCAAGCCTAACCTCGATAGAGTAGTGACGAGGTCAGGTCAACACCCTACAAGAATAAATAAGAAAACTGAATAGGTATATGACAATGTGATAATGATAATCAACGGAAATGAAACAATGAAGAAAATATACCAAGAATAGCTACACTGAACTAAGGCAATTAAGGCATCACGAAAGTAAACAAGGAATAATATGCCAAGGATATAAAGTAACCAAAACACAAGTGATGTAATAGAAATGTATTATCAAGCATCACTACCGAGGTACTTCCTCATAGTCTCATATCATAAAACATATCATAATATTTCCTTATATCACCGCAGAAGACTTGCATTTAGTTTTGAAAATCATTTTTTTCGAAATAGCTTCCCGCATTTTAGCCCACCTTATCACACCGCGTGGCTTCAAGGAGTTCCCTTACTAGCAACAAGCGTATCAAAACCACCTTATCTCACAGCATGCATTTCGACCCTAATCCTTATACCACCGCATGCACATCAATATCACAACGTATCACAAATCGCACCTCAAGTGCCCAATACCATAAATTGCCAAAGAAGTCAACAATAATAGTGTTTCCACGATAAATAGCCCATGGCTCAACCACAATATGCACAAGAGTCTCAACAATAGCAACCAAAAGTTCTCCCATTTATTGGAATATCTTATTGTTGAACTTGGTATTGACTTATAAAGGCCGTAATCCACATCGAGGCAAAGTAATAGAGAGGAAAATAACTTCAACTACACATGTAATGACAATTAGCAAGTAAGAGTTAAGACAATTATTAACGATGACAAGTAAAGCATGTGAAGATAGACTAAAGATGATGAATGCAACATATTATGGCAACTCAATTAAAGGCATGAAATGAATGTACATAGCTAAAGCCGGAGTCTATTACCACATTTAGCCCGTGTACACACTCGTCACCTTGCTTACACGGCTTCCACATATCACAATTAACACAAAACAATATCAATCCTAAGGGGTGATTTCCCCACACAAAGTTAGGCAAGATACTTACTTCAAAACACGCTAACTAAATCCACTAGTAAGCTTTTCCCGCGATTATCCAACTCCGAACAGCTTGAATCTTTCTATAACAACTCATACCATAACTCCAAACTATAGGAAGCTATTTCGAACAATAAAGTTGCAATCTTTAACGAGAAACAAAAATTCAACTCAAGTCAACCCCCAGCTCGCGTCTCGGAACCCGACCAAACTTACAAAATTTGAACACCCATTCGATAACGAGTACAACTATACAAGAATTACTCAAATCCGACTTCAACTCGCCTTTCAAATCCCCAAAATTTTGTCTAAGAAGTTTCACAATTTTTCTCCAAACTTTCGAACTCAAATCACTAATTATATGACAAAAATAACAATGCATTCATGTAATATAGCCAAATCAAAGTTAGGATCACTTACCCTGATAATTTCCTTGAAAATCCCCCGAAAAGTCACCACAAACCAAACTCTCTTGGTCCAAAAGATGAAAATGAGTTAAAACCCTTGAACACCCGCTTTTCTGCCCAGCGATTTACTCTTCTATGAGCACACTGTTGCACCTGCGGCGCCGCACCTGCAAAACAATCCATCGCAAGTGCGGTTCCAACTAATCCTATGAAGTTTTGCTTCTGCGGACTAATTGCTCGCACCTACGAGCCCTCTTCTGCGGAGCCTCGACTGCACTTGCGGTCATTCACAAGTTCCTCACAGTTCCTCTTTTGCCTCACGCCTATGGATGCGCATATGCGCCCATGTGTCCGCACCTGCAAAGCTAGGCCTGGGCTTGCCTTCTCCGCTTCTGCGATACACCCTCATGCACATGTGTGTCCGCACCTGCGGCCAAATACTCCGCTGGTGCGGTGACACAAGAACAACAGACCTTAGCAATTCAGCCAAGTCAAAAATTGTTTCGAATTCAATCCAAGTCACACCCATGGCCCCCGGGACACAGTCCAAATATACCAACAAGTTCCAAAACATATAACACACCTACTTGAGGACAAAAATCACATCATACAACATCGATTCTATGAATCATAATCCATTTCATATACCTATGCGTTTCATAGTCCGTCCATAGGATAACATACTACATTATATACCTATGCATTTCATAGCTCGTACATAGGGTTCACCTATATCATAATATAGCTATGCATTTGATAGCCCTTCCATAGGGTCACATATAACATTACAATACACCTATGCATTTCATAGACCGTCCATAGTGTTCCTTACACAATACACCTATGCATTTCATAGACCATCCATAGGATTGCATATCATATTATACACCTATGTGTATCATAGACAGTCCATAGTATTCACATATCATGTTGTACACCTATGCATTTCATAGACCATCCATGGGATTCACATATAAAATATGATACACCTATGCGTTTCATAGACTGTCCATACGGTTCATTTATATTATACACCTATGCGTTTCATAGACTGTCCAAAGTGTTTACTTACATAATACACCTATGTGTTTCATAGACCGTTGAGGATCATAACACATCACTATGAACATGACCATATATAAACCCAAAGCAACATGACTAGTGCTACATTTAAGGTCGTAAGTTCTCGTATCATTGGAACATTTCATATTTATGTTCATACTCATCATGGAGGAACACAACTCATTACGTTAGCATACATATGGTAAATCAAAAAGTCAATTTCAATGGCACATGGCCCAAATACGTTATCCATAAAATATATTGTCACTTAGCATAGGACATCCCTCTTCCACTTCATTATATTCTCTCTTGTCATCTTAAGGTCATTAGCTAAGTTCATGATTCTTGAGGACTTAACATCAAAGTCATTTACATTAATTACTTTTGTAGCATACATACTATGATTGAAACCATAGGGATATACAACACATCGTAATTCTCATTTTGGCAAACGACCACATTTCATGTTTGAACCATCACTTACTTGTACTTGCCATGGGTGATCATAGGACATCAAGAATATTAAAATATTAGGAACACCATAGCCTCTCCTTATGAGGGCATAGGTGCTTATAACATATTGGAAACATAAGTACAAATACGTTCATCTCATAACCTTTCACACCATATATCAGTTCACAATTACTTTAACTACTTATACCATCATTATTTCATTGGCTCCCTTAGCCATACATATTATGCTTCATTCACGGCATTGTGGCCGTATATCATATTCCACACTTTCATTTCTTTACTTTCAAGGATTGTCATCATAAACATCATCATATAGAATAATCTTGAAATATCATTCCCCAAAAGGGCAATACACAATTTCAAATCATGAATATGTAAGAACTCAAAACATATTGGAAATACCTAGCAAGCATAGCATTAGTTAGAAAAACCACATTTGGACATGACTTGAGTACATAAGCTTTTGGATAATTCTATTTTCGGAGTCAATTTGGAATAGTTGAATCAAGGCTCATTTCATATTATTTCGCACATCATTTCATTTCATTGGCGCTATTGGCCATAAATATAACTTTCATTCTTGGCAAGGTGTCCACACTTTATATCCCCATCTCACTACTTTCACATTCAAGCATCTTTATAGATTATCGAAAACAAAGAATCTCTAATCACGACTTTTAGTACACCTATGAGCAATTAAGAGTCTTAAGCACATTGAGACTTCTTACACAATTTGGCATAATAGCCTTCACTTGAAACACTACTTGGAGTCATAATATTTTTATACCCAACTCATGCTTTGAACACATTCCAGAAGGATAACAACATATGCTAAGAGCATCCGGAACACATTTTGAACATATACCTTTTCAACACAAAGCTTATTCGGAATAGTTAATTTATAATGAATAACTCGGGACTTACAAGAACATAATGGGATTTAATTATAGGAGAGAATTTTAGCCAACATACCTTGCTTGAGCTTCCCTTAGATTACCATAACACCCCAACACTTCTAGAAATTCCAATCAACTAGATATATAACAAAATTGAACCATAATTAGTGTCACGACCCAAATCGGAGGGCCACGACTGACACTCGGTGCCTACTCAACTGAGCACCATGTACCTTATCCTTCTTTACTATAAGACTCATCACGGGCCATGATAGTCCACATCTATATATATAACTAATAATATTAGAACTTAACACACATAACTAATTCAAAACGATTTATATAGATACATAGGGGCCGACATGGCCGTTGACATGTCATACCTAAAACTATACATAGGACACTGTATGCAAAACCTCTAAGAAAACATAACCGTATTATATAAGTATGGACAGGATTCCCGACATCCTCATAAAAAACAATAACATATATAGAACGTGACTCGGCAATACTCCAGGAGAAAGTGGAGCTCACCAACCAAAAGCTGATACCTGGAGGTAGCCTATAGTGGATGGTCCTCACCTCGCCTATCTACACCTGTGTGGCATGAAACACAACGCCCCAAGTATGTAAGACAGAAATGAAATGTAATAATAAGATACTTTCTTAAGGAGGGATAAAAGTCAATTTATAACCTCTGACTTGTCGCTGAGGGCCATAACATATAGAATAAGACCCATCTCGTATATATAAATAAAACTACAATATAATAATTTTTATTACATCATTATCATGACGTTAACTGCCCAACTGATCATGACTACGACCGGCCATAGCTCGGTGGTAAATGTGTAACTGCCCAACCGGCCGTAGCTCAGTGGTAAATGTGTAAATGCCCAACCGTCCGTAGCTCGGTGGTAAACGATAATGAACATTAACATATTTATCAAATACCTCAATAGGTAACTAGATACATATTTAGACATGCTTGAATATCATTTTATAGGAATGAATAACGTAGACCTTCTTAGTTACTAAGAGTAGAACCATTTATGAAATAACATTACGTTTACGTATCGTTACTTGGATCATGCCAAAAGAAAAGAAGGGATAGCCTTAACATACCTGATCCAGTTCTCTGGACAATCCTTCTAACACACGACAATTGCAATAAAACTCGTGATGGCAAGATCAGAGTAGGAATTTCTTTTGCTTGAATTCTTGAATTCTTGAATTCTTGCTAGAATATTCGTTGCATAACACTTAATATAAGACCTCCCTTTCAATTAGAGAGGTTTTAGGCTTTAAATGGTTTGGCCCCACATATTAATGACTAAGCCACATAATATATATAAATGTACCACCTTTCACTCATAGTATAAGAGTTATAGTTTTTAAATTGGGGGGGGGGGCTGCCACGTTAAGCCTCCTTAAACATATCCAAATTTTCACCCCTTTTCCTTATTTAACTTATTAATCCCCCACTAATCCAATAATTAACTAATTATTCAACTAATTAAGAATTATCTCAAATTACTTAAAATACTACTTACTTGACACACTTTATGTACCCTACTATCATGGTCATGTGGTAGATTGTATGTCACTAGTCCATAAATACCGAGTATTATAGCTCGAACCGTATTTTATCCCAAATCTACAACCTTCAACAAAACTCATTTACCCTTTATCTTTCACGGAACTTACTTATCACCTATAATAAATAGCATAAATGCTCATAACCTCAAAAATAATCTCATTCCCAAGTCTACGTCGATTAACTTACGACAAAACTTTAAAGTACGAAATGCGGGATGTAACATCCTTCCCCCCTTAAAAACATTCGTCCTCGAATGTTTAAACTTTCAAGATGTNTTAATCCCCCACTAATCCAATAATAACTAATTATTCACATAATTAAGAATTATCTCAAATTACTTAAAATACTGCTCACTTGACACACTTTATGTACCGAACTATCATGGTCATGTGGTACATTGTATGGCATTAGTCCATAAATACCGAGTATTGTAGCTCAGACCGTATTGTATCCCAAATCGACAACCTTAAACGAAACTCATTTACCCTTTATCTTTCACGGAACTTACTTATCACCTATTATAAATAGCATAAATGCTCATAACCTCAAAAATAATCTCATCCCCAAGTCTACATCGATTAACTTACGACGAAACTTTAACGTACGAAATGCGGGATGTAACATACTTCCCCCCTTAGAAACTTTCGTCCTCGAATGTTTAAACTTTCAAGATGTGCATAACTTACTCATGTATATATCTTCCTGGGCTAAAGTTCAATGAAACAAATATCAGGCTTTCACGGGGTCAGGACATTGTCACTCCATAAAACTACTTCATAATACATTCGTCACCTACGATTCTGTTAATCTATCTTCTAGGCGATGACACCTACTAGTTGTAATCTTAATAATCGGGTTCGTTGCTTTCTATTCCATTATACTAACTTTCCCAAAATCTTGCGTACTATATGTTGTTTCCTCCCTTGGGCATTAGAGCTATCAAAGTCTAACTTCTTAATGTCCTAGGTAACTCCCCTCTCCTCCCTTAGTCCATTATCCCCGGGTCCTTACATTGCTCTTCAAGCTAGCTTTGGTTTCACTCAAACCTTCAGACGTAATGTCAACTCACGCTTATATTAATCATATTAACTATGCAATCTGCGCTAATACGATCAAACATTACCCGTAGTCACAGTACCTGACGCCTCTTCCGGCGTAGCCTCTGGGTCCTGATGGCCTGCCAAAGCATATATGCGGTTCTGACTACCACCGGAGCTAGATGCTCCACCCCTAGCTCTACCTCTACTAGCTGAAGCCTGAGGGCCTCGCTCTAGAGGGCATACTGAAGAGGAGGAGACTGTTATAGATCTGGTGGGCTGAACCATCCCGCTTATGTCCTTCATACGACAATCCCTCATGTAATGACTAGGGTCTCCACAGGTATAGCATACATTAGATCACTGATGACATCGCCCAGAATGAGCTCTACCGCATTGACTACAATGCGGAGGAGGCGCCCACATCTGCGCTTAATCCTTCTGACTCTGAAAATCCAAAATTATCGAGCCCTGACCTGATTCAGAATAGACAGATCCCTCATAATGTGGCCTCTGCAACTGTCGGACACTATTAACAGGATATGGTGGCATAGAATCGCCCGAAAAATCCTTATTTTTTCTAGCAGACCTAGCCTTCTTACGATGACCCTCATTACGATTCTCGTATTGCTGTCGTTTCTGATCCTCCAAATTCTGAGCATAAGCCCGGATGCGGGACATATCCATAATATCAAGTAGAGCGGATGTGAAACACTCATTAATCAGGTACGGCCCAAGTCCTACCACAAACCGATGCACTCGTTCTCTTATCTCAGCCACAATCGAGGGGGCATACCTCGCCAAGGAATCAAACTGGAGACTATACTCCCGCACACTCATATTCCCTTGTTTAAGAGCTAAGAACCTGTTTACCCTTGCCTAACAAATCTCTGCCGGCAAGTAATGACGCAAGAAAGCCCCTGGGAAATCTTCCCATACTGCTGGAGGTGTATTTGTCCCTCTAGACAATTCCCAAGTTTCATACCACAGAACCACAACATCCCGTAATCGGTAAGAAGCCAACTCTACTGACTCAGTATCTGATGCATGCATCACCCTTAAAGTCCTCTGCATCCTATCAATAAAGTTTTGCGGTTCCTCATCCTGGTTGGATCCGGTAAACACTGGAGGGTCCAGGTTGATGAAGTCTTGAACTCTCGCACTAATAACACTGTCAACGTAACCAACACTTGTACCTACCTGGCGCTGAGCCTGAGCGGCTACCAATCTAGTCAACAACCGTACTGCACTCTGCATATCCATATCCTCATCCTGAGCAATAGGTGGAGGTACTGGGTTGCTCCTAATTTCCTCGGATGCTGGCAAAATCGGAGAACTATGCGAGGGCGTCGCACTTCTCCTCGGGGCCTCACTCTGGCCCTCACTAGACATTGATGCTCTACTCATGCCCTCATCTGCCACTGTTTTACCCTTCTGACTAGTTGTAACTTTCCTGGTCATAGGAATCATTGTATATATAAAATAAGTCTAAGGTCAAGGGCTTTATTCCCTACGACTTTGCTCTCTTGCACGATCCAATATCAAGAAGGAAGGGTAACCGGTCCCTAAGTGCCCTTTAGTTTCCTGTTTATACAACGTGGTGCATAACACATTTATAAACAAGACTCTACTAGACACGGCTTGCATAAAACTCGAGGACAGATCGGCTCTGATTCCAAGTTTGTCAGGACCCAAATTGGAGGGCCACGACTTGCACCCGGTACCTACTCAACCGAGCACCATGTACCTTATCCTTCTTTACTACAACACTCATCACGGGCTATGATAGGCTACATATATATATATATATATATATATATATAATTAACAATATTATAACTTAACTCACATAACTAATTCAAAAAGATTTATAGATACATAGCCCGACAAGGTCGTTGTCATGTCATACCTAAAACTATACACAGAAAACTGTCTGCAAAACCTCTAAGAAACTATAACCATAATATATAAATCGGGACAGGATTCCCGACATCCTCATAAAACAAAATAACATATATAGAACGTGACTCGGGCAATACTCCAGGAGGAAGTGGAGCTCACCAACCAAAAGCTGATATTTGAAGGCAGCCTATAGTAGATGGTCCTCACCTCGCCTATCTACACCTGCGTGGCATGAAATACAACGCCCCAGGAAAAGGGACGTCAGTACGAAGAATGTACCGAGTATGTAAGGTAGAAAGGAAATGTAATAATAAGATACTATCTTAGGGAGGGATAAAAGTCAATTTATAACCTCTGACTTGTCGCTGAGGGCCATAATATATGGAATAAGACCCATCTCGTATATATAAATAAAACTATAATATAATAGTTCTTTACATCATTCTCATGATGTTAACTTCCTAATAGATCAATGGTAACTGCCCAACCGGTCGTAGCACAGTGGTAAATGCATGACTGCCCTACCAGCCGTAGCTCAATGGTAAATGTGTAACTGCCCAACTGGCGTAGCTCGGTGGTAAATGTGTAACTTCCTAACCGGCCGTAGCTCGATGGTAAATGATGATGTATATAATACCATTATGAACATTAATATCTTTATCAAATACATCAATAGGCAACGAGATACATACTTAGACATGCTTGAATATCATTTTACAAGAATGAATAACGTAAACCTTCATAGCTACTAAGAGTATATCCATTTATGAAATAACATTACGTTTACATATCGTTACTTGGATCACGCAAAAAGGAAAGAAGGAATAGCCTTAATATACCTGAGCCGGTCCTCTGGACAATCCTTCTAACACACGACAATTGCGACAAAACTCGTGACGGCAAGATCAGAGTAGGAAACAAACCGTATGATATTCTTGAGAAAGATTATATCGGGCTTCTTTAGAGTCACATTGTTAAGATGCTAAAGGAATTTCTTCTTCTTGAATTCTTGAATTCTTGTTGGAATATCCGTTGCATAACATTTAATATAAGACCTCCCTTTGAATTAGAGTGGTTTCAGGATTTAAATGGTTGGGCCCCACATATTAATGACTAAGCCACATTATATATATAAATGTGCCACCTTTCACTCATAGTATAAGAGTCATAGTTTTTAAATTGGGG
>AWOL01S0002259.1:0-15658 GCA_000715115.1 Nicotiana otophora
GCAACATATAACAACATGAAGTAAACATGTGATAAAGCCGCAAAATAATCATTATAGAATTAGAAATAAGGGTGAAGCAAAGTAAGGAAAACAAATGATGGTCTAAATAATCAAGACAATTCAATATGAGATTTCCAACAAGAATCACCCCGAGGTACCACACCTCAAAATCACAAATCACAAGTCATAATTCATAAATCTTCGTTATATCGCCGCTTGAGTCTTACATTGGATTTTATAAAACACTATTCCCGAAATATCTTCACGCGCTTTAGGCCCCTTATCTCGTCACGTGGCTTCAAGTAATCTCCCTTACTAGCAACACGTGTATCAATCCCACCTTATCTCGGTGCTTGTGCATTAATATCACCACCCTTATACCGTCGCATGCCGCATTACATCACAACACAATAATCAACACATACCACAGTTGCCCATGTACCACAACATTGCCAAAACAACAATACCAATAACACAACCAACATATCCAATGGCTCAACAACAATGTATACAAAAGTCTCGACAACAACCTAATAAAACGGAAAAATAAACTCAAACAAGAAAGATGTTCCATGTAATATTAACTACCAATTAAATGCAAAAAAAGGGTAAACTCAACAATCAAAGATATATCATGTACTAACCAATTCAATAAAATGCAAGCAAGGATAAAGTCAACAATGAAGGATATAACATGTGATAACAACTTCAAATAAATGCAAATATGAACAAGCCAAGATCACACTTGTCACTCATCTACACATCTTTCACATAAATCAAACAGTGCAATTTAACCCAAATCCTATAGGGTAGTTCCTCCACTCAAATTTAGGCAAGATACTTACCTTAACTAGGCAAAATCATCACTCTAAAATAACCTTTCCTTTAGAATTCACCCCCACAGGACTCTAATCTAACCCAAAAAAACCTAATAACATCAAACAATGCAAGAGAAACCAATTCCAATAAATAATCTCATGATCTTTACAGAATTTCTGAAAAGTCAACAAAAGTAAACCCCAAGCAAGCCCAGTAATGTCACGAACCCAATTTCCCTTTGTAGGATGTCGTGATGGCACCTACTCACTAAGACTAGGTAAGCCTAACATACATGCAATATTAACTGATAATTTATAAAGAACCTTTAAATAACACAACTATCACACCCAACCATGGGGAGCGCGACCGGCGCTCAACCGAGTGAACCCGGTCGAGCAAGCCTAGTAAACCTTTTCTACCCGACTCATTCATGATCAAAAAAGGAATGCATCACTATTTGTAAAACAGGGGAGAGATCAGTTATATAAGTGTTTAAACATTGCTAGTTCATTGTTTTTTCGTTTTATGCATTATGCCATAATTAAATTTTCAAAATACAACTCGGTCCAACGACCACCCCACCATACATACAGGACCCACATAAACATCTACGGAGCCTCTAAAGGTACAAAAGAGTAACATGACAATGCCGGCAACAAGGCCCAGGCTATACCTCAAAATATAAAAACTTATACAGAAGAAGGACTACATGACCCCTGGGAGAAATGGGGCTCACCAAAACTGCTGTGAGGAGAGAAAGAGAGCGCCACTATGTACGATCGGCACTATCTGCGATGGAACCACCTATATCCATTCAAAGATGTAGCGCCCCCGACAAAAGGGACGTTAATACTGTCGAATAGTACTAGTATGTAAGGCAAACACTAATCTTAGTCGAATGAACAGTGAAACAAAGAGAAGGCAGTCATAATAATCAATAAGTACTTCATAGAAATACAAAGAAAACACCAAGTAAGGATCATGTAGTTTCCAATTCAATCTTTCTATCTTTTTAGATTAATAATCTTTAGTGCCAAGACATAATATCCACAATGTAATTCAATGATTCCAATACAAATTCCACCACGTGTACAGCATGGCATCCGATCTCGGCCCGATCGGCTAAGCCATCTCACTTGAGACATAACCTCTTTCAACTGTCCACTCAATTCACATTTCTTTCCCATTTTCATTACATGGCACAAACAACCTCATTTATTAAGTAGTTCTTGGCACTTGGGCACATTTTACAATTCAAGCCTTTCCCTTTTTCTTTGTTCAAATAACATCATCAGTTATGTCGATAAGTATCATCCCATAAGGCATTTCACACATAAGTGAAGGAGCTTGGAAAATCACAGTCACGTTCTCAAATAGCATGATGACATGGTAAACATCTAAAACAATTAGGAAACATGAATCTTCCAACCCAACACACTAAGGCAAACAATTCTAGCATGATCAAGTCGGAACTTACACCAAATATTCGGACACCAGGAGTTCGATTCTAGGAAGAAGAGAGTTAGCCATACATACCTCAATTNGATCCGGAACCCTTAGCAATCTCAATCTATTTTAACAATATACAAATTGAACCCAAAATTAGGAAAACATTCATGGTTCTAGTTCCCTTTTCCACACTCTTTTTATCACACATGCATGCAAGATAAACAACCCTCATATCCATGGACCATCTTATTAATTACTCATTTTCAGTATAAGTTTCAAACATTTAGGGCTAGGGTATAGATTCTTACCTCTAGGATGGAGGCCTAGATTGCTTTCCTTGGTAATCTTCAAAGTTTCAAGAAAGAATTGAAGAATAAATGACGAGGGTTACTTTCTCACTCTAAGTCTCCCTCTCTCACTCTATAGTATCAGAAAATGAGCCCAAAATAGACTAAAGAGGGTGTTTTAACGGAATGGGGGTCGGGTTTTAAATTAAGAAAATGGGTTCCCCAACACAGGTCTGCGGTCGCATATGCGACCACATAACGGTTATGCGGTCCGCAAAGTGACCGCAGAAATAGCCCTCAGGGTCCTGAACTTACGGCTCAGGTATGCGACCAGTATGCAGTCCGCATACTCGTTCTGCGGTCGTATAATGCACCACAGAACTCCCTCCGAAAAAACCAAGAGGGATTATGCGATCGACATGCGGTCTGCATAGTGGTTATGCAGTCGCATAATCGACCGCAAAGTTGACCTCAAACTGGCCAACGTACTACTTCACTATACGACCATTATGCCGTCTGTAGAGTGATTATGCGGCCGCATAATGGGCCGAAGAAATACGTTCTTCTGCGAAATATTTTCCTCTCAGTCCGTAGGTTACTGTTCAATCCAAAAAGTTTGAGTTTTTGGTTAAAATATTTACGGGTCCTTACATCCTCCCCCACTTAAGATCATTCGTCCTTGAATAAGGAGGAAGGTTCACTTAACACAGTTGCAGTCATGCCACACAACATCAGCCCCAAATTTTCCTTACTTTCTAACTTTATAAATATTTTTCCAGAGTTTCCTTTGTATTTACGCTTATCCACCGGCCAGAGAGCCTCCGAAACACACCTTAGCAACATATATAGAATTAAATGACACAACAGAATGCAAAATAACACCAACCAAAGCCTCATGGGGGACATACAACTAGAAAGGAGTGTCTTTATATTAGCCGAACAAGCGATACAGACTTTAGGGGAAACAACTTCATAAAACTATTACATGGCTATTCAAACAAATGAGGGTATTTTTCTTTCATTTCATTCTCGTCTTCCCAAGTAGCTTCTTCGACTTGTTGGTTTCGCCATAACACCTTCACGGATGCAATTTCTTTGTTTCTCAATATCCGGACCTGCCTATCAAGAATAGAAACCGAAATTTCTTCATATGACAATTCTTCACTAACCTCGATGGTCACAACCTTCTGCACAATAGCGGACAGATCTCCAACTACCTTCTTCAACATGGACACATGGAATACCAGGTGTACTAATGACATCTCAGGTGGTAGTTGAAGCTTGTACACTACCTGACCTATCCTTTGAATGATTTTATAAGGCCCGACATACCTCCGACTTAATTTCCCTTTCTTTCCAAAGCGCATGATCCCCTTTATGGGAGATATCTTCAAGAATACCCAATCATCTTCTTTGAACTCTAAGTCTCTACGACGAACATCCGAGTAGGATTTTTGATGACTCTGAGCAGTTTTCAACCGCTCTTTTATGATCTTAACCTTTTCTGTAGCCTGATGCACAAGGTCTGGTCCTATTAGTTCAGCTTCTCCAACCTCGAACCACCCAATCAGCGATCTACATCTTCTACCACACAAGGCCTCAAACGACGCTATCTGAATACTGACATAGAAGCTGTTGTTATAAGCAAATTCTATGAGCGGCAAATGATCATCCCAAATACCCTTGAAGTCAATCACACACGCACACATCATGTCTTCAAGTGTCTGAATAGTTTGCTCAGCTTGCCCGTCAGTCTGCGGATGGAAAGCCATGCTAAGATTTACCTGCATACCTAAACCTTGCTGAAACTTCTTCCAGAAATTAGCTATGAATTGGGCCCCTCAATCGGAAATGATGGAAACCGGAGTGCCATGGAGCCTGACTATTTCCTTGATATATAACTGAGCATAGTGTTCCGCAGCGTCGGTGGATTTAACTGGCACAATGTGAGCTGATTTTGTAAATCGATTCACGATCACCCAAATTGAGTCAAACCTACGTGGTGTGCGTGGTAACCCTACCACAAAATCCATGTTGATCATTTCCCATTTCCACATTGGAATTTCTATACTCTGAGCTAACCCACCGGGCCTTTGATGCTCGGCCTTTACTTGTTGACAGTTTGAACATTTTGACAAAAAGTCCGCCACACCCCTCTTCATGTCATTCCAGCAGTAAACTTCCTTGAGATCATGATACATTTTTGTAGAACCTGGGTGCAAAGAATATCTAGAATTATGAGCTTCTGCCATGATTCTTTCCCGAAGACCATCTACATTTGGAACACATAGTCTCCCTTGGTACCGTAATGTACCGTCATCCACGCCAAAAGAAAAGGCCGTAGTCTTATGTTTATGAATCCCCTCCTTCAGCTGTACCAACACTAGATCATTGTATTGCTTCTCCTTGACCTCCATCACAAGCAATGATTCTGCCCTATTCCACACAATCACTCCCCCTTCATTAGAGTCCGCACGACGAACTCCCAAACTGGCCAACTGGTGAACCTCCCAGGCCAAGGGCCTTTGACATGCCTCCAAGTGAGCCAAACTACCCATAGCCTTCCGACTAAGAGCATCCGCCACCACATTTGCTTTCCCCGGATGATATAAAATGTTGATGTTATAATCTTTGAGCAATTCAAGCCACCTTCTCTGCCTTAAGTTTAATTCCTTCTGTTTGAAAATGTATTGAAGACTCTTGTGGTCCGTGAATACATCTATATGGACTCCATACAAATAATGACGCCAAATTTTTAATGCAAACACCACTGCCGCAAGCTCTAAGTCATGAGATGGATAGTTCTTTTCATGATTCTTAAGTTGCATTGAAGCATATGCTATACCTTACCATGTTGCATTAATACACACCCAATACCGATCCTTGAAGCATCGCAATACACCACAAACCCCTCAGTACCCTCTAGCAGGGTCATACTGACACCGAAGTCAATCTGGATTTCAATTCCTGGAAGCTCCTTTCACAAGCATCGAACCACTGGAATTTAACCGCCTTCTGCGTCAATTTAGTCAATAGAGAGGCAAGAGTGGAGAACCCCTCCACGAACCTCCTATAATACCCGGCCAAACCCAAGAAACTGCTAATCTCTGTTGGAGTAGTAGGTCTAGGCCAATCTTTCATCGCTGCAATCTTTTGAGGATCAACCTTAATTCCTTCTCCGGAGACGACATGACCCAGGAATGTAACAGATTCAAGCCCAAATTCACATTTCTGGAACTTTGCATACAATTGGTGTTGATGAAGAGTTTGCAAAATTGCCCTGAGGTGATCGGCGTGATCCTCTCGACTTCGTCAATGAATACTATCACAAATGAGTCAAGGAACGACTTGAAGACTCGATTCATAAGATCCATGAAAGCTACCGAGGCATTTGTTAGCTCGAAAGACATTACCAAGAATTCAAAGTGCCCATACCGAGTTCCTATTTGCAGAATATCCTGCTCCCTTACCTTCAATTGATGGTACCCGGACCGCAAATCAATTTTGGAGAAGAACTTAACACCTTGTAATTGATCAAACAAATCATCTATTCTAGGCAATGGGTATTTGTTTTTTATTGTGACTTTGTTGAGTTTCCGGTCATCAATACACATCCGCAGCGATCCATCTTTCTTCCTGACAAAGAGAACCGGTGTGCCCCAAGGCGACACACTCGGTCGGATGAAACCTTTCTCTAGCAAATCCCTGAGTTGTTCCTTTAGCTCTTTTAATTCTGTCGGCGCCATTCTATAAGGTGGAATGGATATAGGGGTCATGCCCAGCATCACATCAATCCAAAAATCAATCTCCCTGTCTGGAGGAATTCCAGGGAGCTCATCCGGAAATACATCGGGGAATTCATTCACAATTGGTACAAATTCAAGGGTAGGCACTGCAGTAGTGGTGTCCGTAACTCGGACCAAATGGTAAATATACCCCTTCCTGATCATCTTTGTGGCTTTAAGGTAAGAATTAAACCTACTTTTTGGCATAATATTATTTCCCTCCCACTCAACAGCTGGCTCGTTAGGAAACTCAAGCCTCATGATTCTGGCTCGGCAATCGATTTTTGAAAAACATGACTAAAGCCAATCCATTCCCATTATTACATCAAAATCAATAATCCCTAGTTCGATAAGATCGGCTATGGCATCCCAACAATGAACTGTGACAACACAATCTCTATAAACCCACGCGGCCGTAATAAACTTGCCAATTGGGGTAGATATAGAGAACGGCTCATGAAGCTAATCTGGTTCTACCCTGAAGCTCGTAGCAACATAAGGAGTAATGAAGGACAAAGAAGATACAAGATCAATAAGGGCATATACATCATGATATTGAACGGTCAATATACCTGTGACGACATCTGGGGAATCCTCTGCACTTTGTCAACCACTCATACCATAGAATCGGCTGGGTCCTCCCAAACTCTGTGCACCACCCCTAGCTGCACCACGCCCTGCGGGTGCTGAAGAGCCTCGAGCTGGAGGGTGTGCTGAAGATGTGGCAACTATAGGGCTGGATGACTGAGCTGTGCCCCTGCCTGCACCCTGATGGGATGCACGACACTCCCTCTGAATATAGCCTCTCATTCCGCATCCGTAATCTTACTGGCATGTCCAGGTAGTAGACTCCCGAATGTATCCTCCTACACTTAGGGCATGGGGCCCTCTGCTGCTGCTGGAATCACCCTCCTGATCGGCCCTGATGGTGGGACCCCCTGCTACCCTGATCGGGCCTAAAGCGACTCCCCTACTGCTGACCGTGCCCTGATGGCTGGGCACTAGCTGAAGACTGAGCATAAGACTGGGATGGCCCTGATGATGATTCTCCCCGAGAAGTTGATCTCCCACCTCCGAATGAGTCCCCAAGGTTGCCCGCTGATCGAGCCCTACTACTACTTTCCCGTTCCATCCTGAGCTTTAACTTTCGAGCCTCCGTAGCTTGGGAAAATGCCACCATTCTTCCATAGTTCATGTTAGAATTTAGAGCAGCTGTGGCAGCCTCATTAATAACCAAAGGGCTAAGGCCCTGCATAAATTGACGCACTCTTGCCTCCATAGTTGGCATCATATGAATAGCATACTTCGACAGGCGCACGAACTCCATGTGATACTCCCACACATTCCTACTACCCTGTTTAAGGGTCTCAAACTCCACAGCACGGTCTGCCTTAGTCTCGACAGGAAAGAAATGGTCTATGAAGGCATGCACGAACTCACTCCATCTCGCTGGAGGGCTCCCCTCCTCCCGGGAATCTTCCCACATTTTAAACCAGGAATATGCCACCCCTTTCAGACGATAAGAGGCCAACTCTACGCCCTCTACTTCAGTAGCATGCATAACTCGGAGAGTCTTATACATCTCATCAATGAAATCCTGAATGTATGCCCCGGGATCAGCACCTGTGAACACTGGAGGGTCTAACTGAAGGAACCTGTTTACCCTAGAACTAGAAGAATCCTCTTGCGAGCTAAATAAGGTGGGTGTAACATTTGACCTCTAGGCCTGAGAAGCTACTAACTGCGTCAGCATCTGAATAGCTCCCCTAAGATCCCCATCAGAAATACCTAGACCTGGAGCTGGGGCTGTAGGTGGAACAGGTATATCAGCGGGAGTGATTGTGGCACCCTCCGTGGGTGTACGAACTGGGTAGTCTATTCCGGAGTAGATGAATCAGGCAGTGTGATAGTAGGGGGATTATCCTCATCCGCATTATCAAGTAGGGGGTCAACAACCACTCCTGGTGTGGCAATGGCTTCTTGACCAATTCTCGCTCTCTTCTTAGGTGCCGTTTACTGAAAGTTAGAACAATGCACGAGTTAGGGGAAAACAACCTCACGTTCTGCTCTATCGCACGATATAGAAAAACAATGAAGGGTATCATTCTTAAATGTCCAAGTAGCTCCCTAATTAAAGATGTGGTCGACAACACACCGATAAGAAGGGCTCTACTAGACACGGCTCTGAGACATCCTAGGACACTTTAAAACCTTAGGCTCTGATAACAAGTGTGTCACGCCCCAACCCCGGGGAGCGCGACCGGCGCTCCACCGAGTGAACCTGGTCGAGCAAGCCTAGTAAACCTTTTCTACCCGACTCATTCCTCATCCAAAAAGGGAATGCATCACCATTTGTAAAACAGGGGAGAAATCAATTATATAAGTGTATAAACGTTGCTAGTTCATTGTTTTTTTCATTTTATGCATTATTCCATAGTTAAATTTCCAAAATTTACTCGGTCCAACGACCACCCCAACATACATATATGACCCACATAAATGTCTACGGAGCCTCTAAGGGTACAAAAGAGCAACATGACAATGCCGGCAACAAGGCCCCGGCTATACCTCAAAATATAAAATCTTATACAGAAGAAGGACTACATAACCCCTGGGAGAAATGGGGCTCACCAAAACTGCTGTGAGGAGAGAAAGAGAGTGCCACTATTTGCGATCGGCACTATCTACGATGGAACCACCTACATCTATTCAAAGATGTAGCGCCCCCGGCAAAAAGGACGTTAGTACTGTCGAATAGTACTAGTATGTAAGGCAAACACTAATATTAGTAGAATGAACAGTGAAACAAAGAGAAGGCAGTCATAATAATCAATAAGTACTTCATAGAAATACAAATAAAACACCAAGTAAGGGTCACGTAGTTTCCAGTTCAATCTTTCCATCTTTTTAGATTAATAATCTTTAGTGCCAAGCCACAACTCACAATGCCACCATGTTTTTACACGGAGTCCGGTCTCGGCCCGACCGGCTAAGCCATCTCAAGTAAGACGTATACATATCCACAATGTAATTCAATGATTCCAATACAAATGCCACCATGTGTACAACATGGCGTCCGATCTCGGCCCGATCGGCTAAGCCATCTCACATGAGACATAACCTCTTTCAACTATCCACTCAATTCACATTTCTTTCGAATCTTCATTACATGGCACAAACAACCTCGTTTATTGAGTAGTTCTTGGCACTTTGGCACATTTTACAATTCAAGCCTTTCCTTTTTTATTTGTTCAAATAACATCATCATTCATGTCGATAAGTACCATCATATAAGGCATTTTGCACATAAGGGAAGGAGCTTGGAAAATCATAGTCACGTTCTCAATTAGCATGATGACATGGTAAACATCTAAAACAATTAGGAAACATGAATCTTCCAACCCAACACACTAAGGCAAACAATTCTAGTATGATCAAGTCGGAACTTACACCAAATATTCGGACACCAAGAGTTCGATTCTAGGAAGAAGAGAGTTAGCCATACATACCTCAATTGCGCTTCTTTAGACTCTACAATTATCCGGAACCCTTAGCAACCTCAATCTATTTTAGCAATATACAAATTGAACCCAAAGTTAGGAAAACATTCATGGTTCTAGTTCCCTTTTCCACACTCTTTTTACCACACATGCATGCAAGATAAACAACCCTCATACCCATGGACAATCTTATTAATTACTCATTTTCAGTATAAGTTTCAAAAACTTAGGGCTAGGATATAGATTCTTACCTCTAGGATGGAGGCCTAGATTGCTTTCCTTGATAATCTTCAAAGTTTCAATCAAGAATTGAAGAATAATTGATGAGGGTTACTTTCTCACTCTAAGGCTCCCTCTCTCACTCTATAGTATCAGAAAAGGAGCTCAAAATAGACTAAAAGGGTTGTTTTAATGGAATGGGGGTCGGGTTTGAAATTAAGAAAATGGGTGCCCCGACACAGGTCTACGATCGCATATGCGACCGCATAACGGTTATGCAGTCCGCAAAGTGACCGCAGAAATGGTCCTCAGGGGCCTGAACTTACGGCTCAGGTGTGCGACCCGTATGCGGTCCGCATACTAGTTCTGCAGTCGCATAATGCACCGTAGAACTCCCTCCACAAAAACCCAAGAGGGATTATGCGATCGACATGCGGTCCGCATAGTGGTTATGCAGTCGCATAATCAACCGCAAAGTTGACCTCAAACTGGCCAACGTACTGCGTCACTCTACGGCCATTATGCGGTTCGTAGAGTGATTATGCGGCCGCATAATTGTCCGCAGAAATGCGTTCTTCTGCGAAATATTTTCCTCTCAGTCCGTAGGGTATTGTTCAATCCAAAAAGTTTGAACTACTATAATAACGCAGGAATCTAACTTGGCACCACGAAACCTCGAGTTTTTGGTTAATATTTTTATGGGTCCTTACAACAACCATTATCATATAAAGAAACTCCGTAACTCAACAGAAACACAACGTTCTAGAATCCAGCGAATACAAGTCACAAGCTATATAAGATGGTACTGAACATCCCTATACATGAGTGTCTATAAAGGGATATGAAAATAAAATAGACTAGATAGAGGGTGACTCCGAGGCCTACAGACGCCAGTATGTATACTTTGAAGTCTCCAAACTGGGCTCGTCTCACGGGTGCTTGGACTGGTAGGAGGTATTTGGATCTGCACAAATAGATGTGCAAAAGCATATCATGAGTACACCACAATGGTACCAGTTAGTGCCAAGCCTAACCTGGGTAGAGTAGTAATGAGGTCAGGTCAAGGCCCTATTGGAATAAATAAGAAGCTGGACAAGTATATAATAGTGAAATAATGATAGCAATAGAAATGAGACACTAAATAAATACACAAAGATTAGCTACACTGAACTAAGGCAAATAATGCATCACGAAAGGAAAACAAGTAATTCTATGACACGGAGAAATGCAACATAACACAAGTGAAGTAATAGAAAAGTATTAACAAGAATCACTACTGAGGTACCGCCTCGTAGTCTCAAATCACAAAATATTTCACAATCTTTCCTTATATTACCGCGGATCCTTGCATTTAGTTATGAAAATATTTTTTTCCCAAAATAGCATCCCGCGTTTTAGCCCACCTTATCTTACCGCGTAGATTCAAGTAGTTCCCATACTAGCAACACGTGTATCAAGCCCACCTTATCTTACTGCATGCTTTTCAATACCACCGCATGCATATCAATATCACAACGTATCACAAATCGCACCTCAAGTGCCCAATATAATAACTTGCCAACAAAATCAAAAATAATGTTTTTTTCACAATAAATAGCCCATGGCTTCACCGCAACATGCACAAGAATCTCACAATAATATCCGGAAGTGAATAACTAAATCAACAAGAATAGTATTCCACAACTTTACAACTTTTTCTTAATATAAATCACGACCTTTGTAACTCAATACCAATTTCAACAACAAGTTGTTCCAAAAATAACAACTTCAAGTAAAGAACTCAATGGTTAAATCATAAATATAGGAATCAAGGAAACAATACTTCAACTGAACATGTAAAGGCAATTCACAAGTAACAGATAAGAAACGTAGAGCATGAGAAGATAGGCTAATAATGATGATGATGATTATAACATGTTAGGGTAACTCAATTAAGGCATGAAAGGAATCTACATAGCTAAATCCGGTAAATTTCCATATTTAGCCCGTGTACACACTCGTCACCTTGCGTACACTGCTTTCACATACCACACTTAACGCAAACCAACACCAACCCTAATGGGTAATTCCCCCTCACAAAGTTAAGCAAGACATTTACCTCAAAACACGCTAACTCAATCCACTAGTGAGCCCTTCCCTCGATTACCCAACTCCGGACAACTGGAATCTAACAAAAACAACTTCATACCATAAATATAAACTATAGAAAACTATTTCGAACAATAAAGTTATGATCTTTACAAAGAAACAAAAAGTCAACCTGGGCACGTGACTTAGACCCTGAAAAAATTAAAAAATCCAAACACCCATTCTATAATCAGTCCAACCATACAAGAATTACTCAAATCGCATTTTAAATACCCAAAATGTAGCCTAAGAAGTTTTCACAAAAATTTCCAACTCAAATCACTAATTAAATGATAAAAATAATAATGTATATGTGTAAAATAACCAATATCGATTTAGAATCTCTTACCACAATGAATTTCTTGAAAATCTATCAAAGGTTCGACACAAACCGAGCTCTCTAGGTCAAAAAATGAATAATGAAATCAAACCCTCGAACTTAGCCCTTTTCTGCAGAGCGAGTTTGCTTTTGCGGGCAAGGGGTCGCATCTGCGATGTCCCACATACGGAAAATCCATCGCAGGTGCGGTTCAAACTAATGCACTGAAGGCTCACACCTACGGATCCATAAGCATTTCTGCACAAGTGCATCTGCGCAGGGTCCTCCGCTTCTGCGACCCCAGGCTGGCTATCTCATTCCACTTATGCGATACATTCCCCGCATCAACGAGTCTGCTTCTGCGGACAAATGACTGCATCTGTAGTCCCAGCTGGGCAAGGCCAACTTCGCTTATGCGGTGCCTCAACTGCGGCCCGAAATGTGCATGTGCGATCGCACCCGAGATTCAACAATGCCTAAGGTCCAAATTTGTTCCTGATTCAATCTGAATCACACCCGGGCCCCTGGGACACCGTCCGAACATACCAACAAGTTCCAAAATACATAAAGGACCTACTCTTGGACAAATATCACATCAAACAACATTGATTCTATGAATCACAACCCAATTCAAGCCAATTGAAACTATGAACTTCCGAATTCCAAAGTTAATGTCGATTCATACCAAAACAACTCCGATTTACTTCAAATTTTGCACACAAGTCATAAATGACATGAAGGACCTAGTCCAACTTCTGGAATTGGAATCCGACCCTAATATCAATAAAGTCAACTCCCTATCAAACTTTTCCACCTTCCAAACCTTCAACTTTCTGACTTTCGCCAATTCAAGACGAAACGACCTACCTTCAAATCAATATCCGAACACAATCCTAAATCCAAAATCACCATACAGAGCTATTGGAACCGTCAAATTCCATTCCCGAGTCATCTACACAAAAGTCAAACTACAGTCCACTATTTCAACTTAAGCCTCTAACTTAGGGACTAAGTGTCCCATTTCACTCTGAAACTCACCCAAAACCAAAACCAAACACCCCAGAAAGACAAATAACCACTATATAACATAAATGAGGCAATAATTAGGGGATCGTGGCTAAAATACTTAGAACGACTGACCAGATCGATACAAGTCAACCTCGGGTCTGCCCAGTCAAAACCCGAGTCCAAGTATGTGTTTTAGTTTCAAATATGTGTTTTAGTTTCAAATCCGAGTCGGATTTAACTCTCAAATCTCAAATTTTTATTTTTCAAAACATATACAAAATCGCTCAAACCTTCTACTAAATTCCTTATATTAGAGGTTTAATCTCTTTACTAATCATGCAATAAATTTAAATAGATTAAGATCACTTACCAAATTGTTATAAGTAAAAATCCCTCCTAAAAATCTCCTCTTACCGAGTCTAGGGTTCTAAAATATGATAAACGAAGCTAAGTCCCGGTTTCTTTAGGTGCAGAAACCGCAAATGCAACCTTGGGTTCGCAGTTGCGAACCTTCGCAATTGTGAAACAGGGATCGCAAAAGCAAACCCTGATAGCCCATTCAGATGTCGCAATTGCGATGGTAGCCTTCTTCACAAAGCAACACAATGGTCACAAATACGACCAAACCCAACTCTATATGGTCTTTGAAAATGCGATAAGGGCGTCGCATCTACGACATCTTGACCTCCCGGGCCCTATTCATTGCTACAAATGCAACACCAACAACCTGTAACCAGCTCAGTCCAATTAGAAACACGTCCGAAACTCACCTCAGCCCTCGGGGCCCTACACAATTTATTCATACAAGTCTAAACACATCGTACAAACTCGCTCGCACCATCAAAGCACCGAAATAAAATCCAGAACCACGAATCAGACATCAAAATGCATGAAATTGCACCATGAACTCAAGAATCACTAGAATCACTACCAAGCGTCCGATTCCTATCAAACCAAGTCGAATGACACCAAATTTTACAAACAAGTTCCAAATGATAAAATAAACCTATTCCACATCCCAAAACCAAAATATGAACCCGATTGGTATAAAGTCAACCTACAATAAATATACGAACCTATTGGAACCATCAAAACACCTCTCCAAGGTCGTTTTCACAAAAGTCCAATCTCGATCAATATTTCTAACTTAAGATTCTATACTAAGAACCAAAAGGGCCAAATCAACCCAAAACCTTCCCGAAGCGAAACCAACAATCACCGCAAGTCATAAATCCACAAATACACATGTGTGAAACATAAAAGGGGAAAACAGGGCTCAAATAGACAAAACGGTCAGTCAGGCCATTACAGGTTCATCATTGGCTTGCCTAATGGCAATGTTGGGCGCCCCCACGGTCCAAGGTATGATTTGGGTGATGATAGTGATTGTATGTTATTAAGTGGGGCATTTGATCTAGGAACCTAGAGTGTGCTAAGAGTGTGTGTAGTTGATGATATCTCTGTGAAACTATTACTTGACATGTATATTTGACATATAGGCATAAAAAAGCATTTTCCTCACGCTAGACGGTAATAGGACATTTGATGACTTGGAATGTATATTGACATTTAGGCATAGAGATGTATTTTCCTCATGCTAACTTGTAAATGAAAAGGCATATTCGTAGTTGAAAGTGTGGAAAATCACAGTTCTTGATAAACTCATATTTTCGTGATTCCGTGAAGGATTTGGACTTTAGTTGTTACACTTGTAAAGCATGTCTACGTTTCTCGTATTTGTGATCGAGCTGAATACGAAACTGTTTGAGTTATTTACTGTTAATGGCATTATCAGATCCTTTATTATTGAACCCTATTTTGCATGAGTCAAAACAAGATTCAACTTGTGGTTTCCCTGTTGATGATAAAAGAGAGTGGCCACCTAATATGTTAAGGCATACTAGGGTACCTATTTAATTATTAAGGTCATTTCTTTATTAGTCTGCTAACCAGTGAGACTTTGGGTAAGGGTTATTGTTCTTCTAAGGGGAAGGTGTTAGACATTATATACCTAAGGTAGCTCTATAGGACTTAGACTAGATTTAAAGGATTAGTTGTCTCTATTCTTCTTAACTAGTGTTTGGGGGGTACGACATACTGTATATATCTAATTTAGAACTTGTTATTAGAAAAGAGGATGTGTAT
>AWOL01S0002259.1:15703-30730 GCA_000715115.1 Nicotiana otophora
GGTATGGCATATTGTATATATCTAATTTAGAACTTGCTATTAGTAAAAAGGATGTGTAGTTTTGAAAGGATATAAGTTTATAAAAGTCTTGAAGATAATATTTGTATGTATATATGCATGAAAGAGTTTTGGGGTATTGTACAAAATGTTTATGTTTATAAAACATGTGAGATGGGGGCTAAGTTATAAAAAATAATTTGTATTTAAATATTGTGGCCATTTATGTAACTCTAATAAGGATATTGTAGAACTGGGTCTAAAATATACCTTTCATTTTCATATTTCATTTTTACTTTGAAGAAATCGTTGGGAGGCCTTTTAAAACTGGGCAGCGGCACTTGTATAGGAATACTCGATTTAGAAGGCCAATTTCGAGTTCCATTTATGTTTTTTGAAAGAGGAGACTATCCCTTGCAAAAGCTGTTTTTGATTCCAAAGGACTTCGTAAAAGTTGTAAGTACAGATTAATAGTATAAACAACATATGCTTAACGAATTAAGATTATCTACTACTAGGTCTAATGTTTCATTTAATCCTATGTTTTTTAGGCTTGCCTAGATTATCTACATGATTCAAAATATAGAGTAAAATATTCAATCAAATATGGTAAGTGCTATATACAGGCGTAAAACAATAATAAATGCACATAAAGCAGTAGAGAGGAAGTAATGACTTTGGTTTGAGCCTGAAGAGAGGTAGGCCAAACAAATAGTAGTAGCGGAAATCAGCAAACTTCAGACTTCCAAATGCACAGGTACGGGACTTGGGCCTGAGTTCTTTGAGAAATCGGCAGTCCCAATGGTAATACATGTTCAAAAAGAAAGAAAGAATGTCATTAGATATGCTAATCTAGGTGTAGAATCATACTTGAAATAAACTAGTAAAGGCCCAACGAATTATAACAAACAATAGGAATAATCAAAAATATAAAAATCATACCAATGTGGGGTCACATATGGCAAAATGATTCATATTGAAAACCTTTTGTTGTCATTGAAAACTAAACCTAAAGAGAGTAATGAATGTCAATAGGTTAGAGGCTAAGGGTAGAATTCCATTCAAGGCCAAAGCACTCTTTAGATCCCTGACACTTCAAAGTTCCCAAGTATCTAAGGGCCCAGGGAAGTTCTTGTGTCAGGGAGAGTAATCCAACCAACAACTAAAATCTACTCACAAATACCCCTAACCATTCACGCTCATTCTTCCCTACAGGTCTATGTTCTAATGGCATACTTTCAATGCTAACCCCAACATCACAGTGATACCATACCACAAACCTGTATATACATTTCCTATGATAATTAATACAGAATACCATAGGACTACAAGACAACCTATTCACATTGTTGTAACAACATTGCAAAAGCTAAGTGTATGATTCACTATGAATGACATGACATGTTAGGTATGATCAAAAGAAATCAACTTCAAGCATACATAGAGACAAGAGCATCATCAGATTTCTATTAGAAAACCAAACACCTGAGATCACATGTCTTAGGAGTAAAGTAAATACATTTTGTAAAATCCATGCTCACAGATACACTTCTCCATAACAACTTTTAGTTAGATTAATCAAATATTGGTTTTAAATCAAGTATGGTGTTCTAGCACACACACAAGTTAACAATTTCAGTGGGAACTCCCAAAGAATGTTAACATTGATGTAAGTTAGCAGCTTCAGTTGAATTTCTTAGTGTCAAGAACCAAATCCTAACCTGTCGCGATGGCGCCTAACGTGGTACTAGGTAAGCCAACATTTCACAATATTCCAACACTTTTAATAGAAAATGAGTTTTAGCAGTTTTAAATAATGAAATTTTCTCTTAAACGGGATAGAAAACCCGAAATATAACGCAGAAACTCCAAATATCGGGGTGCCACAGAGTTCAGGAGCATCTAAATATCACAAGTCTGGAAAAAATATTGTTTATGATAGTCGGAAACTAAATACAATAACTAAAAGATAGGGAAGGAGAAACAAGGTCTGTGAACACCGGGCAGCTAACTTGAAATCTCCAAAGGATCAACTGCGCAGAGAATAAATGCCCGCAGTGTTCGGAAACACCTCGATCTGCACACGAAGTGCAGGGTGTAGCGTGAGTACAACCAACTTAGTAAGTAATAAGAATAAATAAATAACTGAAAATAGTGATGAGCTTCATAGTAATAGTTCAATTGTAGAAATCTCAATATAAGTAGGTAGGTATTCTTTCAAGTCCGGCAATTTTAGTCAAATAAGTTAATTGATGTCAAATTCAAGTAAAACAAGATGTAATACCTCTCAAAAAATTCAAGATAGTAATATATGGCACCTAAGTGCAATAATAATGAAATCAAAACCTCAAAACCTCAATATCCTCACAATCAGGCACTCTGCCTCACTCATTCATCAATCTCTATAGTCTCTCGGCTCACAACACTTATGTTGAGCAGCCCAAATCGATGATATGAGATGTGACAATATACAATTATAGAGACTGAGATATAATATGTAATAATGAATGCGACTGAGTACATGACTGCAATTAAGCAAATAATGCAACAACAAATAACGACCACAATGGGTCCCAATAATAACTGCATAGAGCCTAAACATGATTTCTAGCATCATTACAGCTCGGGTGCTCTAACACATAGAGTACAACAGAAGTGTTCAGAAACGATAGCTACACAATTCCATGAAATCGACTAAATCATAATTACGCGGTGCACGCCCACACGCCCGTCATCTAGCATGTGCGTCACCTCAAAACCAACCACAACATATAATACAGGGTTTCATACGATTAGATCCAGATTTATAACTGTTACTTATCTCGAGTCGAGCAAATGTCTACTCCAACACACCTTTGGCTCGCGAAACAACCTCTGAATCCCTCGAATCTAGCCACAAACAATTCTATACAATCAACACGAGATAAAGGAATCAATTCCATGAGAAAATATTAAGCTTTAAATCAAAAGTGAAAAAGCGAAGTCAAAAGTCGCCCCCGGGACCACGTCATGGAACCGTATAAATATAACAAAATACAAACTCTCATTCGACTACGAGTCCATCAATACCAACATTACTCAAATCCGATACCAAAATCTTGATCAAAACCTCAAAATCTAGCATAAGAACTTTTCTTCATTTTCTCTAGTTTTCCACCCCAATTCACAAATTTAATGATGAAATCAAAAGCATAATCATGGAAATTAACCACAAATAGCAAGGAATCACTTACCCCAAACACCCACGTGAATATCTCTCCAAATATCGCCTTCCACTGAGCTCCCAAATCAATATTTATGTTATGAACTCAAACCCTCGTTTTTGAAACTTATAAATCTGCCCAGATAAGACTTCATCGTGAACGCGGCCTTCACCTCACGTTCGCGTAGCACAATTAAGTCTACTGCCCAAAACCTTCTATGCAAACGCTTTCAACCACACGCGAACGCGTTGCTTTGCAAACCCCATACTTCGCCAATAGGACCTTCCTTCCGCGAACGCGTAGACCAAATGCGTGGGGTCCCAGCTGCCTCCTCTCCTTTTTGCGAATGCGTCACCCTTCTCGCATTCCCGATGCACCCACTGCCCAAACCATCGCAAACACGGCCCTCTCTTCATGAATGCGAAGAAAATATCCTAACCTACCACAAGCTACCCTTCGCGAATGCAGAACTCCCCTTGCGAATACAAAGAAGGCAACCAGAACTGGATACCAGCAAATGTTTTCAGCAGTTTCCCAAGAGCTAAATCGATCCGTTAACCATCTGAAGCTCAGTCGAGGCCCTCGAGACATCAACTAAACATACCATTAAGTCCCAAATCATCATACGAACTTATTCGAGCCTTCAAATAATAACAAACAACACCAAAAAACACGAATCTCACATAGGTTCAAGCCTAATAAACTTTGAACTTCCAATTTTAACAAACGATGCCGAAACCTATCAAATCAAGCCCGATTGACCCCAAATTTTGCACACAAGTCACAAATGACACCATGGACCTACTCGAACTTTTGGAATTGGAATCCGACCCCGATATCAATAAGTCCACTGCTAGTCAAACATTTCTAAAAATCCAACTATTGCCATTTTAAGACTTATTCAATAACAAACCTCTAAATCACATTTCGGACACGCTTCTAAGTACAAAATCATCCAACAGAGCTAACAGAACCATTAAAACTCCATTCTAGAGTGGTTTACGCAGAAGCCAACATCTGGTACGCCATTTCAACTTAAGCTTCCAACCTTTAGACTAAGTGTCTAAATTCATTCCAAAATTCTTTCCGACCTGAACTGACTACCCCAACAAGTCACATAACAGCTATAAACAACAAAATGAGTAGTAAATGGGGGAACGGAACTACAAATCTCATAACTACCGACCGGGTCATTACATCCTCCCCCTCTTAAACAAACGTTCATCCTCGAACGAGTCTAAAAGCTTACCTGGAGCCTCAAATAGGTATGGATATCTTCTCCGCATCTCCCGCTCGGTCTCTCAAGTAGCCTCCTCAACTGGCTAACCTCTCCACCGCACCTTCACATAAGCTATGTTCTTTGACCTCAACTTTCGAATCTGCCGATCCAAAATGGCCATCGGCTCCACATCATAAGTCAAATCACTATCCAACTGGACTATGCTGAATTCCAAAACATGAGACGGATCATTAACATACTTCCAGAGCATATAAACATGAAATACTGGATGCATATTCTACAAACTAGGTGGCAACGCAAGCTTGTAAGCCACCTCTTTAATCCTCTGAAGTACCTCAAACGGTCCAATATATCGAGTGCTCAACTTGCCCTTCTTCCCGAACCTCATAGCACCCTTCATGGGTGAAACCTTGAGCAGAACCTTCTCCCCAACCACGTAAGAAACATCACAGACCTTCTTGTCGGCATAACACTTCTGTCTAGAATGCGACGTGCGAAGTCACTATTGAATCAATTTATCTTTGTCCAAAGAATCCTAAAACAAGTCAGTACCTAATAACCAAGCCTCACCCAACTCAAACCAACCCACTGGAGATCGACATCGTCTCCCGTACAAAGCCTCATACGGAGCTATCTAAATGCTTGACTGGTAACTATTATTGTAGGAAAACTCCGCGAGCGGTAGAAACTAATCCCATGAACCTCCGAAATCAATGACACAAGCACGTAGTATGTCCTCCAATATCTGAATAGTGCGTTCGGATTGTCCGTCCATCCGAGGGTGAAATGTTGTACTCAACTCAACCTGGGTGCCCAACTCTCGTTGCACGGCTCTACAATACCGTGATGTAAATTGTGTTCCCAACCGTGAAGGCGAACAATCTCGTGGATGTAAATCTCAACCAACCGCTATGAAGAATGAGTAGTCCCAACTGGAATGAAGTGCACAGACTTGGTCAGTTGATCCATAATTACCCAAATATCATCGAACTTCCTCGAAGTCTGTGGGAGCCCAACTATAGAATCCATGGTGATCCACTCCCATTTCCACTCCGGAATCCCTAGCCTTTGAAGCAATCCACCCGGTCTCCGATGCTCATACTTTACCTACTGACAATTAAGGCACCGAGCTATAATACCCACTATATCCTTGTTCATTCTCCTCCACCAATAGTGCTGCCTTAAGTCCTGGTACATCTTTGCGGCACCCGAATGAATGGAATACTGCAAACTGTGGGCCTCCTAAAGAATCAACTCACGTAGCCCATCTACATTAGGCACACATATCCGGACATGCATTCTCAACACCCTATCATTGCCAATAGTAACATCTCTGGCAATACCGTGCTGGACCTTGTCCTTGAGGACAAGCAAATGAGGATCATCATACTGGAGATCTCTGATGCAATCCAATAAGGAAGACCGAGAAACCACACAAGCCAGAACCCAACTGGGCTCTGAAATATCTAATCTCATGAACTGGTTGGCCATGGCTTGAACATCTACTACAAGCGGTCTCTCACCAACATGAATGAATGTAAGGCTATACATACTCACCGACTTCCTACCCAAGGCATCGACCACCACATTGGCCTTCCCGGGATGATACAGAATGGTAATATAGCAGCTCCAACCATCTCTGATGTCTCAAATTTAGATCCTTTTGTTTGAACAAGTGCCAGAGGCTCCGATGACCTGTAAATACCTCATAAGACACACCATAGAGATAGTGCCTCCAAAACGTCAATGCATGAACAATGGAAGCCAACTCCAAATCATGAATAGGGTAGATCTTCTCATGCTATTCTACTGGCGCGAAGCATAAGAAATCACTCTACCCTCCTGCATCAAGACACACCCAATGTCGATTCGAGAAGAATCACAATACACTGTATAAGAGCTTGATGCTGAAGGCAAAAGTAGAATAAGAGCTATGGTCAAGGCAGTCTTGATCTTTGAAAGATCTCCTCACACTCATCCGACTATCTGAAAGGAGCACCCATTTGGGTTAATTTGGTGAAGGGCGATGCAATAGATGAGAAACCCTGCACGAAGCGACGATAATAACCGGCCAAACCCAGAAAGCTCTGAATCTCTGTAGCTGAGGATGGTCTGAGCCAACTCTGAACCACCTATATCTTCTTTGGATCCACCTGAATCCCTTCACGGGACACCACGTGCCTGAAGAACGCCACTGAACTAAGCCAAAATTCATATTTGGAGAACTTGGCATAAAGCTTCTACTCCCTCAACCGTTAAAATACAATCCTCAAATGTTGGGCATGCTCCTCCTCACTACGAGAGTACATCGATATATCATCAATGAAAAATATGACAAACGAGTCAAGATAAGGCTGAAATACATTGTTCATCAGATGCATGAACGCTGTTGGGGCGTTGGTCAGTCCAAAAGACATCACAAGGAACTCATAATGATCATAATGGTTCTTTAATGCTATCTTAAGGATATTCGAGTCCTGAATCATTAACTGGTGATACCCAGACGACAAATCAGTCTTAGAGAACACCCTCGCTCCCTGAAGCTGGTCAAATAGATCATCAATGCACGGCAAAGGATACTTGTTCATGATTATAACTTTGTTCAACTACCTATAATCAATGCACATGCGCATAGTACCATCCTTCTTCTTCACAAATAGAACCAGTGCACCCCAAGGCGATGCATTAGGCCTAATAAACCACTTATCAAGAAGTTCCTGAAGTTTCTCCTTCAACTCCTTTAACTTAGCTGGTGCCTGTGACGCCCCAAACTCGGGGAGCGTGACCAGCGCTCAACCTAGTGAACTCGGCCGAGCAAGCCTGTTAGATTTCCTTCTTCCCAAACTCATCCATGAATAAAGAGGAGATGCACTCCATTAATCAAGCACCAAAAATATTTCATTAACAACTCACATTTAATTTCCATTAGCAGCTTCATTCATAATTTCCAAATTATTACAAGTTTATAGATATAATGAAAAATATGTTTGCCAAATACCAACATTTCTAGTTCAATTCCCCATATCAAACACCACCCACAACCTGTCTATGGAGCATCTAAGTACAACAGAAGAGTAGTATGGAAGTGCCGGTAACAAGGCCTCGGCTATACCTTAAAGGACAATGTACAACTCAAAAGACATCAGGCCCGGAATATAGTAGGGCTCAACAAAACTTGCTGAATAGATAGTGACTGCTAACGAGGACCAAAGCTGCCGCTGATGAACCACCTGCATCCATTGAAGATGCAGCGCCCCCGGCAAAAGGGACATTAGTACATATGGAATAGTACTAGTATTTAAAGCTAACTATCCTCTTTCAAAATAGAATGCCAACATAAAAGGGAAAACCATGGAAACAACAATCAGCAATCAATGATATCCAATTTCCAAGTTAAAACATATTAATTTCCAAAATACAAAGAGAATATTATTTTTGGTTGGGAAATCTTTGTCACTGATATACCACTGTTCACAATATCACCGTTCACAATACCAATATTCACAGTACCAATACCACTGTACTTTTAGCACGGAGTCCGATCATGACCCGATCGACTAGGCTATCTCATTAGAGACATCAACCACCATCACTCTCAATACCAATACCATCGTACTTTTAGCACGAAGTCTGATCACGACCCGATCGGCTAGGCCATCTCATTAGAGACATCAACCACAATCACAATTTCAATTACAATTTCTAGTACAATCACCACCATGTGTGCGGCATGGTGTCCGATCACGACCTGATCGGCTAGGCCATCTCACCACAATGCCGTGTGGATCGACATCATCCTTTTCTATCAATCATCTCATCCCAAATACGGGGAATAATTTTATCACATCAATCTCATCCCAAATAAGGGGGATACTTTTATCACATCAATCGTATCCCAAATAACGGGAATAATTTTATCACATCAATCTCATCCCAATTAAGCGGAATAGTCACAATCCACTCCAACACTGGCACATGTAGTTTCGGGGTTAGGTTATTTCAACCTACCCTTCCTCGATGACTATCGATACTCCCAAAAAACATTTTTTTGATTTGCTTACAAAGGAAACAACAATACAAATGCATTTACCTCATAACCTTTCATACCTTATATAGCCTCATTGGCACTTTCAACAACTTTCAACATCATTATTTCATTTGCTCTCTTGGTCGTACATATGATTCTTTATTCATGGAACAATGGCCGTATTTCATATTCCACACTTTCATTTCTTTCTTTTCATGTATCGTCATCATAAATATCAACATATATAATTTTCCAGAAATCACCACTTTAAGTTCTTTGAAAATGAAGAATTTAAGCACAATAGATTTATGTGCAAGAAATGGAGTAAAATGATTGGCAATCGAAGCACAAGTTAAAATCATAAACAAGTAACACACCATTTATTCTTGAATTACTTTTGCCCAAAATGGGCAATACCCAATTTCCACTCATGAATAGGCAAGAACGCAAAACATATTGAAAATACTCATAAAGCATAACATTAATTAAAACAGCCACATAGGGGCATGACTTGAGGACGTAAGCTTTTAGAAAAATCTACTTTTAAAGTAATTTTGGAACAGTTAAATCAAGGCTCATTTCATAATGTTTCTCACATCATCTCATTTCATTGGCACCTCTAGCCACAAGTATAACTTTCATTCTTGGCACACTGGCCGCACTTTATATCTTCAACTCACTTCTTTCACTTTCGAGCAACTTTATAGATTATCAACAACAAGGCCTTTCTAATCAAGACTTTAGGTACACATATGGGCAATTAAGGGTCTTAAGCATATCGAGTTTTTCTCATACAATTTGGCATCATAACTTTCATTTGAAACACGACTCAAAGCCATAACATTTTAATGCACATATCATTCTTGAACACATTCCCGAAAGATAACATAATGTGATAATTGGAACACATTTTGAATACATACATCTTTCGACACTTTGCTTACTCGGGATAATTGAATTTATTAGGAACAACTCGGAACATGAGAATTAGGAACTTGAGTCAACAATACTTGAAACTTATGGAAACATCATGGAATTCATTTCTAAAAGAGTAGTTTATCCAACATACATGGAATTTACCCCTTAATAATACTACGACATTCCACCACACTAAAAAACTTCAATCTACAACAATGCAACACAATTGCACCAATATTAGCAAGATTTTTATACGTTAAGTCATTTAGACTTTTTTATCAAACATGTAGTAAGCATATCTTTCTACAACCCCCTCCAATGGAATTTATTCACCTAACAACCACCTTCCACACCAATGCTTCACCTCATAATCGCCTCTAGGCCATCCACAACTTCCATTAGCAGATGCATGTCCAACAATTTAATCCCAAACCATAAATCTCATCAATTAAATAATTTTACAATCTCTACAACACCAACACAACCTAGGTTAGGCATTTGTGGCCTCCAATCACCATCTCATAAGTCCTAACACATATTTCATACATAAATAATCACCATAGATTAGTTAGAGATGGTAGACATACCTCTTGTAGACCAAATCTTGAAAGAAAACTTTTGGGATGTTCTTGAGATTTTGAAGAAATTCTATGGAATCCAATCAAAACCTTGTTGTAACTAGTGACTGAGAAGTGAAATCATCATAAAACACACTTAAAAACGCACCTTAATTGTGTATTGGGAGCCTTGGCTGGATAGGTGATAGAGATAAAGCCCTAGTCTTGAAGAAATGACTTAGCCCCTCTCTCTACCCGTCCTTGGGGTTATTAATGGGCTCCTACGTGCGCGGCCACACACCTAGGCAACTGGCCGTGCTTCAGACCGCGCACACAAGGCAAAAACTCCCAAATACGTGAGGTCGTGCATCTGGGCACGCATATGATATTAGTCCAGTAAAATTGCCATAACCTTTGGTATACATATCCAAATGACTAACGGTTTGATGTGTTGGAAATTAGTGTCAAAGGGATTTAATTTGATAGGCTATTAATCACATAACTGCTTACATATATGTATATATGCTCGTCCAAAGTTTGGTCTTGTGCGTACTAATTTGGAACTTTAGTCTATCATGTAATTTCCAGCTTGACTTAGACTTAGGGCTCTCCTTAGATCCCACACCACTTATAATATACCTTGTACACTTTTTATCATATCCAATTGACATCCATCATATTAATAGTCCTCGTCTGCACATAAAATAATATAATTAGTGCACATTAACTTTTTAAATAGTGCTTAAGCACTTCAAAATTTTTTCGGGGTGTTATACTTTTATTATTACTATTATTATTACCTAAAAATATATAAACTGACTCTCTCCCTTAAGAACTTTGTCACTCCATCCATCCTCGGGACGAGTCACCCGGTTCACACAAAAACTACCTTTGGAAAGAATCATGGCATTAAGAAAACCAAAGTCTTATTATTTACGAAAAACATAAGAAGATGCTACTAACAAAACAAGAACTAAAGTGGAAAATTAAAGAAGCTAATGAACAATAACTACTAAAGATAGATAAACTACAAATAAGAAAAGGAACAGAATCATCAAATTATTACAGTCCAAATGTATCAAAAATGTATCATATGTCAAATCAAATAAACTCCACCCCCCCTCAAAATCAAATAAACTCCACCCCATATCCAATTAGGTCAACCAACTTATCATCATCATCATCATATTTAGGAGTGGTTGGAGTGGCAAACACCGCACGCACTGCCTCAGCAGTGCCGGCAGCAAGGCATGGCTCATCAGACTGGCCAGCTAGTGCAACATGTGCAGATGGTGCATATGGATCTGGGATGGACTGGTCTGGGTCAAGTAACATATCAAAGGGTAGATCCCCAGTCGTCACAAGTCTGGTCACCTCCTTCCTAAGCTTGTCAATCGATCTCTTGCTTGCCTAAGACTTCCTCATCTTCTTCACTTCTTTGGCCAACTCCTTAATAACCGACTTGTGCTATGCCATAGTGTCCGTGATCAACTTCTGGTTGTCCAGAATCTTCTTCAACTTCTCATCAAGATCATAAGAGATATGTGGTACCTTTATAGATGACTACGCTGCAATAATACAATATATGTCAGACAGCTTTGAAGTAGTCGTCTGTATCCAATTGCTTAGACTTGCCAATGTATTAAAGACTCGTAGAGTGGATAATAGAGTTGTAAGCATGGGCACTGGCCTCGGAGCTGTAGCAAGAGCTACTCTAGGGGATGTGGTAAGACCTGAGGGTGGTGGCAGAGGCATAGTAGTAGCACTAGAAGAGGTCTCAGCAGTGGTAGATGGAATGTCAGTTGTCTCAGTTACTACCGCTCTCGGCTCATCAGTCTGGCCTGTAGTGGCAAAAGGCTGAGCTCTCTTCTTTGGGTTTGTTGCATCCATCAACAAATACTAGTCAAATGGCTTCTTCGACTTCACCTGGTGTCATATAATCATGGATCTAACTTTACATCAGTGAGGTACTCTATGATAGTGTTAGGATAAGGGTAGGTCGTGTTGGTATGTTGTGCTACCAATGAAATGTTGGCCGATATCACAGCACCCACATTAATTAGGTACCTGGCACTAATAGATGCAACAAGAACATCATGAGGAAGAGGAAGATGAGTCTCATTCTGGCACGAATCTAGTCTCCTACAAACAAAGGTCTGCCATCCCTTTACCTTAAAACTCAATGTGTTCCGCTAAATGGGAACCCCAATAGTGATCCATGGTGGTGGTGGCCCTGGTGGTTCTAAGATCTCTGCTAGCCAAGGTCGGACTTCTTCTTTCATTGCACACTTCTATAGGTACTCCCTTAGCTCCAAGTCCTCAAACCCTGAGTAGGCATTTAGCGTGTGCTGATCAAACATCATCTTGAGGTTGCGTACTTTAGTCACCTTCGTCCCCTTCTTGATGAGAGAAACATTTGCGTACAACTCTCGGATGAGGTACTCTTTGGCATCTTCAAATATCTAAGTAAACCACATCCAACCCTTTCTTAGTCTAAACTTCCTCAACACTGTCGGGTTGTATTTATCCAAATCCTTCAAGGGAAACTGCTGCCCAAGTGTCAAGGATCATACTGGCCACCACATACGGAAGTCAGTGAAGGTTGCCAAGCTAACTAACCTAATCTCGCATATCTCATTTTTCTTCAATCTCCCCACACCCATGGATGTACCATCTCTCCCTCTAACATCATCGGGGATATCCTATACAGTCTGTGCATTTGTGTCTGGGGAAGCTGCTGTATTAGAGGTCTGGCTAGCACTTTCTGACCCCTCGGAAGTGCTGTGAGATGAGGATGCCTCATCTAAGAGCTCAAATCTCCCCTATGGCCTAGACTGTGTTGGTGTCTGCTCCTCCTGAATATAGGCTGAGTTTCCCTCCAAAGCTTCTCTAGACAGGACATAGGAACAAGACTCAGAGAGGTCTGGACCTCTCCGTCTACCTATTGTGGCCTTCTTCCTAATGGTTTTGGGTTGGCCAAGGGGCAAGTTACCTATACCTCGACCCCTAGAGGATTCACCTTTTCCTTTTGTAGTTTAACTGCTGCGGTGAGATCGAACCATTTCCTATATCAAAGAAAAGAAAATTGTTAGTTGCAAGTCATCATTCAACATATGCAAGACTTATGTAGGCAAGGGAGAACATTGTGGACACAATGAAATGACGACAAAAATAACAGGCTGCTGGAACTGGGATCTGCAGTCCGCAGATTGTTTATGTGCGGTCGCAGACAGGAAGTGCGTACCGCACAATTACTAATGCGGCAACACATTTATCAAAAATGATCAAAGGCCCAGAAGACCCTCTCTGGCGATAGTCCAGAGGCGGTTTTACCGCCGCAGAATACATCTGTCGTCTGCACATGTTTGAGTGCGACCCCTTTAAGATTTCTGCGGTCCGCACAATTAAAGTGCAGCCGTAGATGCACTTGCTTCACCAGGTTTCCCAAAACACCTAAACTGCGGAAGAAACAAATTCAAGTGCGGCTGTAGATTTTAAAAATTACGCACATGCATTCATTTTCTACTTAGATCTTGCAATTACTTCTACAAATAGACATGGCAACATGGTATAAACATGAAATCTCATTAACCTAACCCATTATAGAATGTATTATCAACTCCCCAATTCAGATCTACCCCACATGGGCACATGGATGAACTCTTAGAATATATGGCCTAAAAGAAATTAAAATTTTAAAAGTTAAACTAACACAAAATATTAACATGAAATGAACCATACCGGATAGAGTGAGTGCACCGGGTGTATAAGCACAAGTGGGTATGTGGGAGGACAATGAAAATCTCTCGGGAAACTTGCAGAGTAACAACGATTTTGAGGAAAGGTAAAAGTGTAAAATGAACTCAACATTTCTATTTATACTAAGAATCTTAGGAGGGAAAAAGGGGACAAGTTCGTCTGCGGATTTCCATGTGCGGTCCGAACTCTATCACATGGGTCAGTATTCTCTGATCTTATTGTATGGTCCACATATTTTTGGGTGCGGCCACACATTTCCTCTTGTGGTCGCAGATTAGCCCCGCACTAACAGGCTCAAACTTCAAAGAGTTAACATTTTTACACTTTTGCAAAAACATAATTGTGCGGTCCGCATGTGAAATGTGCGATCGCGAATGTCCTCCTGCTGTGGCACATAGAATTGTGCAGTTCACAGATCTTTGAACACTTGGCCATTTTTTAGTTCACCCTTCTTGCAAGTCACACTCAACCCTGTAGCACACTTCAAATCACGTGAGAACACCAATAACATCTAACTACAAAAGAAAAGGAAAAGAACATGGGTTGCCTCACAAGAAGCGCCTAATTTAACGTCGCACCAAAAAGCAATATCAAAGCTCCCTCAAGTGAAGTAAATGATCGACACCGTGTGGCTATCTCCAACCTTGCCCAAGTAGTGCTTCACCCAGTGACCATTGACTCGTAATACTTTATCTTTCTTTTTCTTCAGGTCTAATGTACCAAAAGGTGTCACACCAACAATTTCATATGGACCACTCCACTTGGATTTTACCTTCCCGGGAAACATTCTCAACGTTGAGTTAAACAACATTACTAGATCGCCCACCTTGAACTCTTTGTTACAAATGTATTTGTCATGAAGATATTTCATCTTTTCTTTGTAAAATGACGAACTCGCATATGCATGGTACCGAAACGCATCCAATTCATTCAAATGTGCGTCCCTCAAGTTAGCGGCTACATCCCAATCAAGATTAAACTTCTTTAAAGCCCACATTGCCTTGTGCTCTAGTTCCACCGGAAGAGGACACGATTTGTCGAACACCACTTTAAACACAGTGACATTCTTTCCAAGAAGTGGAGTAAATTGATTGGCAACCGGTATGGAGACATCCTGATAGGTGTTTTGTAATACGTTTGATAAACCCATAACGCATCATCAAGCTTCTTGGAACAATCCGTCCGATTAGCATTCATCACTTTAGACAAGATACTCTTTATCTCCCGGTTGGAGGCTTCCACTTGCCCATTATCTTGTGGGTGAGAGGGAGTCATGACCTTGTGAGTAACACCATACTTGCTAAGTAAAGTGTCAAAAGCTTTGTT